>JAQQSW010000189.1:36022-55659 GCA_028646575.1 Pseudocheirus occidentalis
TCTTTTTATCCTGTCCCTCATCAAAATTCCATTTTGCTTCTGATAATTTACTCTCTTAAGCCACGCTCTCTTTCATCACTCCTTCATATTTATTAACATTTTCCTTCCAACTTTCCTTCAAGTCACATAGATTTATGTTTTGAGCTGACTGTGTATAGGCATGTGTATATATGTAAGTATGTATATGTATAAGAATGCATATTCTTCCTTCTTAGAACCTAGTCTAATGAATTCAAATGATGCCTACATACCCCATTTTCCTCTCCATTGTAAAAAAAGCTCTTTCTTGTATGCCTTTATTATGTCAAAAAAAATCTGTTTTACCTCTCCCTTCTCTATTCTCCAAATACATCTGCATTTCTCCCCCCTTCATTGTTTTTAGATCATTCCAACATAATCAACTCATACTCATGCCCTCTATGTATACTCATTCTAGATGTCCTAATAATGAGAATATTATTAGGAATTACAAGCTTCATCTTCACATATAGAAATGTAAGCTGTTTAACATTTTTAATCCCTTATTTCTTTTTTATGTTTACCTTTTTAAGCTTTTCTTGAGTGTTGTATTTGAAATAAAATTTTTGTTTTCAGCTCTGATCTTTACATCAGGAATGCTTGAAAGTCCTCTATTTCATTTTTTAAAAGTCCATGTTTTCAACAGGAGGATTACAATCAGGTTTCCTGGATCAGTTATTTCTCATTGTGACCCTGGCTCCTTTGACTTCTAAAATACAACATTGCAAACCTTCTACTCCATTAATACATAAGCTGTTAAATCCTATGTGATCCTGATTTTGATTCCACAATATTTGGATTTTTTTTCTCTAGCTGCTTGCAATATTTTCTTTTCCTGATGTGGGAGTTCTGTAATTTGACTATAATATTCCTGGGGGATTTCAATTGGGGATCTCATTAAGGGGGTGATGAGTCGATTCTTCCATTTTCTATTTTATTCTATGAATCAAAGACAATGAGGCAGTTTTCCTTTATAATTTCCTGAAATATAATATCTAATCTTTTGCTTATCTTGACTTTCCTGTATCCTAACAATTTTTAAATTATCTCTCCTCAATCTATTTTTGAGATCATTTATTTTCCTGGTGATATATTCCACATTTGTTTCTTTTTGTTCTTTTGACTCCATTTTTGTTGTTTCTTGATTTTTCATGGAGTCATAAGTTTCCAGTTGCCCAATTCTAATTTTAAGTAATAATTTTCCTCAGTGAATTTTCATATCTCTTTTTCTATTTGACCAATACTGATTTTTAAGGAGTTATTTTCTTTGCTTTTGAATTTATTTATTAATTTTCTTTTTTACATCACTCATTTCAATGAGATTTTGAGTTACAATTTTTCTTTACATCTTTCCCCTACCCCCAACTCCAAAACAGTAAACCTACTGTAAAGCCGCTCCCCTATCTGCTCCCTCCTATTTCCTCCCACATAGACCCTTCAACTTGCAAGGAGTTATTTTCTTCACTAAATTTCTTTGTGCATCTTTTCCCAAGTTGGTCATTTTCTTTTCTTATTTTTCTTGTATCATTCTCCCTTGTTTGTTATTTTTTTTCCCTGGACCCTGCTTTCTTAAACTCTTCCAGGGATTCTTTTTGGTCTTATGTCCAGTTAACATTTTACTTTAAGGCTTTGATTTTAGTGATTTTCATGCTGGTGTCTTCTACTCTTATGTCATGTTCTTCCCTGCCACCATCGTATTCTTTTATGGTTTATTTGTTTGTTTTTTATTTTGTCTTGCTGTTTGATCACTTTTTCCCCCTCAGTCTATTCCTTCACTTTGAAATTTATGTTAAAATTGAGTTTTACTCACCTGGTGTTAGAAAAACTTTTTTTCAAGCTTCACACTTTTATGTGATGCTGTTTTCAGAACTATTCCCAAGTACTGCAAGTTTTCTGTGTTCTCAGGGTGTTGTGATACAGAAAGAAGTGTCATCAGAAGAAGTGTAGAATCTCCTAGTCTGTTCTCTGGTTTTTATCCTCCCTTACTCCTCTGTAGCTGCAAGTGTTACTGTTTCTCTTATTCCTGGAAATCTAACCAGTTTTTCTGATGTCCTACAATCACAAAGGCTAAGATTCCTCTCTCCTTTGGAACTGTGACCAGGGTCCCTGATAATTTTGTCTAATTACTAGATCTGCTCTTGGCCCTGCAACTGCCAGTGAGTGCCAGCTGTACCCAGGTTTGACAATGGGTATACTGCAGTCTCTTTATGGCTAGATTGTCCTACCTTCTAACTGTCTCTTGACTGAGAGTTCCAGAAACTGCTGCTGCTACTGCAAAATGTTTCCCTCTGAACTTCTGTTGGTTCTGGTACTTCAAAAATTTGATTTTGAGGCATTATTTTAAAGTTCTTTACAGGGAAATATTGGGAGAGTTCAACTAGTTTGCTTCCTATATTGTCATCCTGGCTCCATACTACTACAATGTTTATTTTTTAAACAAAGTTTTTATAGAATGAAAAGCCATGAAGGCATGAAGAAAAGACATGAAGGGTAACACCATGAATATAATCATGGGTCAATCTAAATACTGAAATGCATGATGGAAAAAAATGTGCTGTCTACAAAGGAATGATGTTCATGAGGGAAAAAATGTCATCTGTGAGGACTAACATAACAGATTAACAATTAATAGCAAAGGCAAAACAGTTTTTGGGGAGGACTGAAGAACATGTAGGATGGGATGAGGTCATGAAAATGTACTTATCCTTGTGTGAATATGAACAAAAGGTTTTAACACACCTACTCTAGTTAAATGTCAGAGATCTTTCATAATCACTACTATACATTATAGGACCTTGGTTGGATTGTTTTAGTATTGAGTAAACATCATCATCCCTCCTACTAAATTTTATCTGAAACATGAATCTGCTAACAAACTTCTGTTTCAGTACTATTCAAATAGAAAAAAATAAATCTCTCCAATTTAAAGATCCAGTTTTCCTCCTAATGTGCTGTTATAATAGCAACATCAAGACAATTTGGTTTTGTTAAAGGGAAAGGACTGATTTCTTATGTATCAGTCCATAGCATATAATATAATGCTGAATACACAGAAAGCAATCAATATATACTTGTTGATTTATTAATTGACTGAATTGTAATAGATATGAAATGAGGTCCTCATTTAGGACAATTTTAAAAACTCTCTATGATGTATTCATAAGCCACACATGGATAATTTTATACAGCACACAATATAATACAGTCAAAGTATTTTTTTTCAGTGTTCAAAATATATAATACTTTTATCATCTCCCTTCCTTCCTTCCTTCCTTCCTTCCTTCCTTCCTTCCCTCCTTCCTTCTTTCCTTCCTTCCTTCCGTTTTTCCTTCCTTCTTTTCTTTCATGTACTGAGGAAGGAGGGGAAAATAACTTTTATTAATTATGAAAAAATTTTTAAGCAATATATGATATGTTATGATCATGCAATGTGGTTATGGGGTAAAAAATTGTAGAGAAAGAGAGATGAAAGCTTAGATAAAAATTACAGGTTATTTTATTAACAAAGAAAGCAAATAATGATGGTTATGCTAGGATGATGGTAGCAAAAAGTGAAAAGTAAAATGCATAAAAGAGATGTGCCAGAAATGTAATTTATAATTGGCAGGACTTATTAATTGACTGTATATAATATGTGATAAAGAAAAAAGAAGCACTAGTAACATCAAAGTGTTAGTCACAGGAAAATTTGGAAAATAACTTTATTAATGACATAGATAAAGGGCATCAGAATGCAGAAGGAATTTTGGAGAAAAGAACAAAAAGTTTTGACCTTAAGGAGTTAGAGAAAAGAAAAGAATATGAGAAAAGAACTATTAAAGTGACAGAGAAAGAATTAAGTGAATACAAGGCCACAGAATCATAGAAAAGTGAAAGCATCAGAAAGTAGAATGAGGAATCAAAGCAGCAGAGAGATCAAAATCACTTCAATTCAACAATCATTCTTGTATGTGTACTGTATACCAAACATTGTCAGATACTGCTAATACAAAGGTAAAAGTCAAACAATACATGCCCTCAAAGAGAATATATTTTAAAATGTGCCCATGCATATGCATCCATATATGCAAACATAAATGGAAAAATATTTGTATCTGTGTACAATGTGTCCTAAAAGTCTAAGTTAAATTTTACACTAGGAAAAGTTAAAATGGTTTTAAATTTTTGGGACACCTTGAATATCATATACATTGGTAAGGAAATGTAAATAATCCAAGTAATTTCTGAGGACAGAGATTACTGACAACAGTGGGTATCAGGAGAGGGCTCTTGTAGAAGGTGATACTTGAGATGAGCCTTGTTGGGAAATAGTTACAGAGGATCTAAGGAGTGATATTATATTAAACAACTTATATTAAGGAACAGAGGCAGGAGGTGGGATGTCTAACATGCAGAACAGTAAGTCGGCCAGTTTTGCTGGAAAGAAAAGAACATGAGGAGGAGTGATGAGTGATCAGCCTGAAAATATAGGCTGAAACCCAACTGTGAAGGGCTTAAAATGCCAAGCAGAGTCATTTTAATTTTATCCTAGAGGCAATAGCTTCCTGAGCAAGGGAGTGACATGGTCAGACTTATACCTTAAGAATATTATTTTGGTAGCTGCATGAACAATCAATTGAAGTAGGAAAAGACAAGAATCATAAGGATCAGTTAATAAGTAATTGTACTTGTCTAGGGGAAAGGCAATGATATGAACTGGGTTGACTGACATTTCAGTGGAAAGAAAGGAGCAGATGGGAGAGAGATAGTGTTGTCTGTAGTGCAGGGGTTAGAATCAGTAATAGATGACTTCAGAATCAGCCTTAGATATCAGCTACGTCACGCTGGAAATGTAAGCCTCTTTTTGCCTCTATTTTCTCATCTGTAAACTGATGATAGTAATAGGACTTGTTCCTCATAGTTGTCATGAAGGACCAATAAGATAATATTTGTAAAGCACTTAGCACAGTGCCTAGCACATAGTAAGCAATGTATAAATGTTAGTTATAATGATGATGATATAGAAAAGCAGTTTACAACTGCTTTGACCAACTAACAGTTACCAAGTAACAGTTAGCTATTTTTATTAATATTACCTTTATCTCTCTCCCATCTGTAGTTTGAGATACACACTATGATGATACACATTTTATGAGTGAGAGAGAATTATTTCTAGGATTATCAATCTAGAGATAGGGGAAAACTCAGGGCCCATTTGGTTCGTCCCTCTGGACTTTTATATTTCTTAAAAAAAGGCAAGATATAAACTGATAGCTTGAATGGAAGGCAGGACCATGTGAAGGGCAGTATTTCTTTGTTTTTATTTTTATTATTTTTTAATAACCAGGCATATCTGAACATTTTTGTAGGCGACTCTGAAGGAAACATTGAATCAGGAAAGAATGAGATTATCAGAAGGGTAAGCTCTAGCTAAGTGGCACAATGGATAGAGCTCTAGACATAGAATCAGGAAGATTTGAGCTCAAATTTGGCCTCAGGCACTTACTAGCTGTGTGACTCTGTGGAAGTTGCTTAACCTTATTTGCCTCAGTTTTCTCATCTGAAAAATGAGATGGAGAAAGAAATGACAAGCCACTCCAGTATTTTAGTCAATAAAACCACAAATAAAGTCAAAGATAGTCAGACAGGACTAAACAAAACCAAGCTCCCAAAGGAAATTGGAAGTTATGGGAAAAGAGTATAGACATTGACAAAGAAGACTACTTCTCTTTTAAGACTGAAGGAGAGAATAAATTTGAATAGATAGGGAGCTTAATACACAGGATTAGAGAGAAGTGGGAGTTTACAGTAACTGACTTCAGTCCTCAGCAAAGTTAGGGGAAGGTGATATCCTGGTCAAAGTATGCTATCAAATGTGAAAAACGTAAGTACTCTGATTATGACAATGATCCAAGTCAATTCCAAAGGACCCACGATAAAAATTTCTATCCACCTCCAGAGAGAGAGAATTGATGAATTCCATGTAAATTGAAACACTCTTTTTACTTTATTTATTTTCTTTGTGTATGTGTTTTTTTTTCAAAATGTCTAATACAAAAATATGTTTTGTATGACTTCATGTATAAAATCAATATCATATTGTTTGCCTTCTCAAGGGCTGGGTGGAGGGGCATGAAAGAAGGAGAAAATTTGGAACTCACATTTTAAAATGAATATTAAACTTTTTTATGTAATCAGAGAGAGCAGAACCATGATAGTATAGTACAGGCCAGGACCCAGATGAATTCTCCCAACATTCCCCTCCAAACAACTTTAAAATAATACATGAAATCAAATGTTGGAAGAGTAGAACCAACAAAATGTCAGAGGGAGACATTTTTGCAACCTAAGACACCTTAGGAAATCCATAGATGACATCTGTAACACCATGGATGAGTGCAATATTAGAGCCAATAGGAGTACTAGCAGTGGGCCTTGGAGGTGTCAGAAAAAACAGCAGCAGCAGCAGCAACTGCTTTGGGATTTCTAAGCCCAGAATTGGTTACAGTATCATACAACTGGTCATAAATAAATTACAGGGGAACCTTGGCTGGCAATGGGCAAAACTAGTGCTGATCAGCAAATAGTGACCATAAGCATTTCTGGGTCACAGTTCTAGGGTGGATCAGAATACTTATGATCAGTTGCAAAAAGATCAGTTACAGGTGCCCTAGTTGCAGTCCAGAGTCAAGAGAAGTACTAACCCTTGCAGTTACAGCCGGACTAGGGGCCATTCCTAGATAAATAATAGTGCATAACAGGAGAGCAAGGACCAAATCTTTACCAGTATAACACCACCTAGTAAGTACTTAAAACTTCCACAATCAGAAATCTGACTCTGAAAACAGCAGCATGAAAAAACCCGAAGCTTGGAACAATGCCTTTCAACCCCCAGGTGAGTAGACCCTAACTTTAACTTAAAAGTTCAAAAGGAAGAAATAAGCTAGGAAAATGAGCAAACAGTAACAACAATAACAGGGAACTTAACTGTACAAATGTACTCTGGTAGCAGGAATGACCAAGACATAAGCTTAGAAGATGATGACAATGTAAAAATAGCTAAAAACAAAGCTTCAAAACCAGATATTAATTGTACCCAAGTTGATCAAGAATTCCTGGACGATTTAAAGAATGAAATGCGCAGTAGAGGAAAAATTAGAAAAAGAAATGATAGCAATGAAAGAAAAAAATATGAACAGAATTAACAGCTTAGCAAAAGTAATAGAAAAAAATATCCTTAAGAAAAAACTCCTTAAAAAGCAGAATTTGTGAATTTCAAAAAGAGGCAAAGAAACTCATTGAAGAAAAAAATTTCACAAAATTTAGAACTGGGCTACTGGAAGTTAGTAACTCAAAAAATAATAAAAAAAAGTCAAAAGAATTTAGCAGTAGAAGAATATATGAAATAGCTCATCTGAAAAATAATTGATTTGGAAAATAGGTTGAGGAGAAATAATTTAAGAATTATTGGGCTATCTGAAAGCCATGATAAAAAAAGAGCCTGGAGATCATGTCAGGAAATTACAAGGAAAATTATCAGGCCCAATATCTTAGATCCAGAGGGTAAAAGAGAAATAGAAAGAATACACCAATCACCTCCTGAAAAAGACCCCAAAATGAAAACTCTTAGGAATATTCTATCTAAATAATGGAGCCCCCAGGTCAAGGGAAAAATATGGCAAGCAACCAAAAAGAAACAACTCAATATCATGGAGTCACAGTTAGGATTCCACAAGATTAAGCAGCTTCCATTAAAGAGAGGAGGGTTTTAAATATGGTATTCCAGAAGGCAAAGGAGAAAGAATTACAACAGAGAATGACCTATCCAATAAAAGTGAGTGTAATCCTTCAAGGGTAAAACAGATCTAAATGAAAGAGATAATGAGGAAAAGTATATTTTGCCAAATTCTGCAGCAAGTTTCTATGAAAATGATGCATTTCTCAAACGTGGGAAATTGAGACAAATTTATAAAAATAGGAGCCATTCCTCAATTGGTTAATTGTCAAAGATATGAACAGCTGGTTTTCAGAAGAAACCCAAGGTATCTATAGTCTTACAAAAATGTTCCAAATACCTATTAATCTGAGAAATCCACATTAAGGACTACCACCTCACACTTACCAGAAATGGTAAATGCAGGAGGAGATAAAAGAAAATGGACATATTAATGTAGAGTAGTGAACTGGTTCAACTCTCATGGAAAATAATTTGTAACTATACCCAAAGATCTATAGAACTATGGATGCCTTTGATCCAGCAATATTATGGCTAGACCTATACCTCAAAGATATCAAAGAAAAAAAAGAAAAGGATTATATATACAAAAATATTTATAGCAACTCTTTGTGGTAGGTAGCAAAGTTGAGGGGAAGCTTACAAGTAAGGAAAGGCTGAACAAATTATTCCATATGATTTAGATGGAGTACCACTGTATTAAAAACAAATCACATGGGTGGTGGTTTCATAAAAAACAAACAAAAAAAAACATGGCAAGTGTAATGGCAAGCAAATAAGTACTTAGCACCTTGATTCAGCTACTTAAATATTTAGCACCCAGTTTGAGCCCCTTGTGATTTGAAGGTGGGGGGAATTTTTGATGTAACAGGAAGGGGAACAGGAAGGAGAATCATCATATATAAGGAGAAGCACAGCCAGTACAAAGTAGAACTGAGAAGGGTAACAGTTGTGGAGGCCAGGCACTCTGTTTGGCTGTTCTTTTGTGTTTGTGCTACTTTGTACAGAAGTCCTGGGACCTTTCCGGAATCTCTGAAAGAGGATTTTCTTGTTTTCTGCACACAAAAGTCAGGAAGGAGGGTTTCAGAGGTCCTGACACTATACTGACAATTTGTGCTGACTGGCTTTTGACGTAAAGAAAATCCTCTCCAAGACTGGCTGAACAATGAATGGTGCAGGAGGACACCATCCTTTCATGGTGGAGGGAGTCATGGAAAGGAGACCTTGTTTGTGGGTTTGTGTTGAGTTCTCAGACCTTGTTTGTATGTCTGTGTTGATTTCCCAGGCAAATAGTGAATTGATGATGGTGCTGGCAGTGTACATGAATGTTGTTTTGGTTCTGGTAAGCTTTATCTTCCCAGAAATAGAAACTGCAAAGGACTTGAGGGAGACTGAACACTGCAAGCTTCAATATGGATCAGGAACTGTATGAGTAGCTGGACAAGAAGTTGGATGAGCAACTGAACAAGGAGCTAGATGAGGATCTGAGAGCTGCCTACCTGTGCATCCAGGGAACTGAAACCATGGAAGAAGAACCATGAAATTGGGGAGCCAGCCTCAAGCCAAGATGAAAAGACCTCTCTAAAGGTATTTAGTGCTGACTGACAAGATAATGATTTACTCTAATATATTGGTGGGAGAACTTTGTACCTTGTACCTTGTACCTTGTACCCCTTAAGGATGATTGAATTAAGATGAGTGGAAACTAATCTCCAATCAAGAAGAAAACTGAGCGTTTAAGACAATGTGACCAAGGGATGGGAAAACTTAGACCTTTGTACTTTGTGTCCCTTAAGGAGGATTGCTCCTTAAGGATGATTGGGTTAAGGTTTTATTGAATGATATTTTTTGTTTAAAACTATGTTGCCACTTTAATTGAAAACTATGGGGCCACTTTAGTGATAATCGTTATGTTATATAATTGTAAATGCTGTACTTTGGTTTCTTTGAATGTTTTACTTTAGTTTACTGCTGAATAAATAGAGAGTTCACTGTACTAAGCAATCAGAACCTTAGAGCTATTCACAGCAGCAGTCCTCCAGAAAGCTACTTGTGCTTGGCTTTACAGCAAGGCATATATAAACTGGTGTAAAGTGAAGTGAAAATAACTGTGAGATCACTATGTATAGTAGTAGCAATGTTAAAATTATGATCACCTGTGAAAGACTTAGCCCTTCTGATCAACAGAGTAATCCAAAATAATTACAAATGACTCAGGATGAAACAATGCTATCTGTTTCCAAAGGGAGAACTGATGAAATCCAAGTGTAAATTAAAGTATTCATTTCTCACTTAAATATATGTGTGTGAGTGGGGGTGTGGAGGTGTGTGTGTGTGTGTGTGTGTGTGGCTAACATGGAAAAGTTTTATATGATTTCATAGGCATAATTGACTTCATATTGTTTGCCTTCCCAGTGGATGGGGGATGGTTGGAAGGGAGGAAGGGAATCTGGAACACAAAATAAATAAACACTTAAGAATATGAAAAATACATATTTTTAAATATCATTTCAAAATATTTAATGAAACATAAAGCATATTTTAGAAAAAAAGATGTGACAACTGGTATAAAATATTACTTAGAATCTACTAGTTCAGGGATAATTGGAAAACAATGTTATCCCAGTAGCAACAAGGCCATCACTGGACTAGTGATATTATCAATGACATCTAGCCTGTATAGGTAACATGTACAATAGCACCAAAATTAAGACAGTGGAAAGGATGGTCACAGCCTAAATTTACTGACCTCAACTAATTGCCAATATGCTCCAAACACAAGAGTGTGATCATTTAGTAACTGAAAGTCACATGGTTGGCCAGAGAAAATTGTGTGAAAAAATCAAGCTAAACATGGGCAACACAGGTCCTAATAAGTTAGGAAAGCTGGTCCTTCTTTGCTCTTTTCTTTGGCCCCCCCCCCTTTTTTTACTTCAAGGATAAGAAGGTGGGAATTGTTCTGTGAAGTTGCCATTTATGACCCTAGTTCCTTAGGATGAATGTGGCATCAGGGTATAGACTGTTTTTGACCAGGATATTAGTAGAATTAAGGAGGTTTGAGATATTCCCCCAATTCACCAAATACTAGCAAATATTATTTTTATAATAAAATAATTTGCAATCAGAGCTAGAGAAATTAGAGTTAGTTTAGTCCAGAGATGGGTTAATGAGAAATAAAGGTATGAGGCCTTTGGTGAAGGAAAATATGGACAGTTTTATTTGTCTAACATCTCCTGAAGCTTTACAGAACTTCGTTGTCAATATTTTTAACCTTTTCTGTGAATTGCTTTTCATTGCCTTCTAGATTATTTTTTACCTGGTGTATGTTGTATGTGTACTTTCTCTCTGTCTCTCTCTCTGTCTCTCTGTCTCTCTGTCTCTCTTCCTGTGTATGTATATGTATGTGCATATGTATACATATATATATATATATACATATATATATATATATATATGTATATATTTAAAGGATTTATTAATCCAGACTTTTAGGTGGTGAAGGACTCATTTCACCTGACATGGGATCATAACCCAGGCAGGTGGTAAGTTCTGGTGTTGAAAGGAAGATGTGGGTAGCTGAAAGAAAAAAGAGGTTTGGAACAAATATTAAGTGAAATACTATGGATAGTGTATTAGGAAAGAATAAAAAATTGCCATGCAACAGCAAGGACTCACTTGAAATTAGATAAGTTAGTAGTGGACTTTAAGGATGAGGTTTTGACATCTCCTAATGGATCTCAGTCACGTGTAAGAAAAGAGAAGGTGAATTGTGGGGATAATCCATTTAGAGATTTCAAATAGAACCCAGGGTGATTGGACAAGGCATTTGAAGGTAAAGATTGTAAAATTGATCCACTTAATCACAGTTTCTGCTTTGTGAAGGAAGCAAAGTGAGATCAGAGTAGGAGTAATATATTGAGAAATCAGGGAGAAATAGAGTGATTAAAAATAAATAAAACATATTTACTATTCCTTTTCATGAATAAGGGATAATGACATGGGAATTTCACATTCTTCATTTCTCCATTCTTTAGTGGAGTAGGCCAGGGTGCTGAGTTCTGGCTTTAAAGTCTATATAATTCATACAATTTTACTTTATTTTTCTTCTTTATATTTTCCTGTGCTGAGGATTCATGTTCATCATGTAGTAAAAGTTTAAGTTTAGAGGCAAGGGAGACAATCACATTTGCAATTCCCAATTCCCATTCTCAATTTTGGGTGGATGGAAGGAATTCTAGGGGTTGGAGACACAAAGTCTCGGGGTGGGACAAGGTTGAACTGGGGTAAAGGCAGGACATGTTTGATTACCTTCCCTAGACGTTGGTGGAGGGGCAATAGTATATGACTGACAGACATCAAATAATTCACTAGAAGAACCTAAAGTTTTGACTATCCTTCTTCCACATTCCCATGTACACACCTGGGCCCTCCTGTGTCCCCTACTAGAAATACACCTGTGAAGTCAATTCCGTACTTTTCATATTTGTCTTCATTTAAGACTTTGACCTGTGTCCTTGTTCTAGTTATAACTCTGGGGCATGCGAATCTTATTTGTTTGTTTATTTTTAAGGAATCACAGTAATTAAAATTTATCACTTTGTGATCTCAGTGACTGTCAAGTTGATCAGATTTGTACCAGTGTTCCAAAGTATAGCTTTCCTGTTCCTCAAACTATGAAACCATGAGCTAGTTCAAATACATTTACAGGAAGCGATCTCCTTAGCAACATCCTAGTATAAGAGATTTGTACATGAGGAAAAAAAATAACAATATGAGCTAGAAACACTGAGAACTCTGCTTAGGATTTTACAGAGGATGGAAAGGGCCCAGATTCAGTAACACTACATAAACTGGCTTTGTTTAAAGGGACTGGCACAATGCAGTTCACAGGAAAGGTTTCCCTTTCTGCCTTCTACATTAATTTGTGATCCTTGGATTTATATATAACTGTTTTTGTCACAATCCTTTTTACAAAGATCTAACTTGCTTATAGAGAAAAGAAAGTACAGAAGCTATAATATACTCTCCAGTCAAACACATTAGATGCTAAGAAAACAGTGACTAAGGAACCTTGTGGGCGACAGAGATATGAGAATATTTTGCCAAGAGATGCAGGAATAGAGAGAAACACATATATCCCAGGTCAGAAGAACAGATCAAAGCAGAGATAAACAAGAAAGAAAGCAAATGTATAAATCTCAACAATGAGTAAGCCAAAGTGTCGACTGGGGATTCAATGAATATGGAGGTTATAGTTAGAGGAAATACATATAGGTGACTGATAGCCTTTAGCCGTGTGTGTGTGTGTGTGTGTGTGTGTGTGTGTGTTATCTCATGCCTATGAGTCAGTATGTTTTTTTGCACCTGAACTAATTAGTGGGAAGAATTTGTCAGTCAAGAAGTTGGCTTTCTGTTATCTCATTATCATATTTATTGCTATTAAACTAAAGGCAGGACCTAGTGGCTTTATGCAGAGTTAAGTTCTTGATCCTATGATTTCCAGTTTTCTCTGTGACTGGAATTATATGTGTGTGTATATGTATACATACATATATATATATATATATATATGCATATATATATAATGCTTATTAAGTTAAATAATTCTAATAGGGATAAATCATTTAAGTCTGGTTTTAGAGGAGTGCCCTATTTAGTTCTCTAGCTGGATTCTACTCTTTTCACTCCCCTTCCCTCAATATTCGGTGTTAGCTCTTTGTACCTGGCCACTCTCTGAAAATGGAATTGGCTGCCTTCCTCATGGGAGAGTGGCTTTCTTATCACTGAAGTAGTTACAGCAGAAGCTGTATGCCTTTCAGGTCATGACATTGAAAGGAGGGTTCATGTTTCAGGTAAGTGTTTGGATTAGATGACCTAATCAGCAATTCTGCCTGAAAAAGTGTGTCACTAAGAACAGTAAGTAGTTACTAGATAGAGGGACCCAGTTATGAGAGTAGGGCACATTTTTGTGAGGGAAATTCTAGAGATATGTGGCTAGATCAGGAGTTCATACCTTTTTATGTGCACTGGCCCCCTTTGGTGGCATGATGAAGTTAATAGGCCACTTTTCAAAATAATGTTTTTAAATGTATTAGATAAAATATATCACATCAAATAATAATCCAAAGGTTTGTGAAAATAAAGATGTAAATTTGCTTTTTCCTCATCCAAGTTTATGGCTTCTACTTCCAAATATATTCAAGGAGCAATGGTTTCATGGATTGTAGGTTAAGAAACCCTAGAGGCTCATGGCATCTGTGGTATCTCAGTAAGTTCTAAAACCTCTAGCTCTTGTTCCCTGTATTCTAAACACCTTTGACCTTTCTCCTGGGTTGCTAATGTTGAGTTGAAATATATTGGCAGGTCAAATAAATGAGGAAGTTTTTTGAAGCTGTTCTACTATCTTCCTAGCCAAAGGCTTAAACCTGTCTGTCTGTGCCTTGCCTAGGGCTTTGCTAGGAGCTTATACCAACACACACATATACACACACGCACACTCATTTCTCTGCCTGTGTGTATTTGCTTATTCATAACTTCTCCCACATACAGGCATTTCCCACTTTTCACTTGGAGAAACCTAGCTGATAAGGTGAACCTGGCTTGAAACTTTGAAGAACAGAGGGATCTGTTGGGGAATCACTTGCCCTCGAATGGTGAATGCTGTCCAAATAGAAATTTTCTGAGACTTTGCTCCCATAAAAGGTTTCCTCTTTAATTTCTCTTGAAACAGAAATGATTTTCCAAGTGAGATAATTGGAGAGTCATTCAATAAACAATTATTAATCACCTACAATATTCCAGACACTGTACTAAGTTCTAGGAATACAAAAAAAGGCATCAGTCTCTACTCTAAAGGAGCTCACAATCTGATAGAGCAGACAACATGCAAATAAATAAATATAAACAAGCTTTAAACAGGATACGAGAGAATAAGGGAGTTTCCACTCTTACAGAATAAGGCAATAAAATTAGAAACTATTGGAAAAAGTCTTATGGAATGTAGAATTTTAGTTGGGACTTAAAAGAAACCAGACAGGTCAAGAGGTACAAAGGGAGGGGGCAGCATTCAAATGTATAGCATGCATTCATATACTATATACTAATATGACAATGATAAATATTATTAACGGAATAAATATGTACTTATCTATTTATATTATAATATATAATATGTTCCCTCATGGGGAAAAGGGCCTTACTTGTCAATTATACCATTTAGCATAGTACCTGTTGCACAGTGCTTAATAAATACTTGTTTTGATTCAGAAATGCTCTATTCATAACTATTTCCTCTGACAATATTTTTGAGACTTTCCCTGCCTGATGCTACATGGAATCAGTGTTCAACTATCAGATTCTTTTAAAAGCACATATGTGAAATTATTTTTTTCTATTTCATATCATACTAAATCTAATATGCAAACTTTTCTTATAAATTAATATATATTACATGGCAAATTATTTTCCCCTCAATGTGAGTTTCTCCATAACTGAGATTCTTCCCAGAGATTATCCTAAAGAAAATTTTGAGGCCCCAAATAAACTGGTTTTGTACACATAATACACACAAACATATGCACATTTAAAAAAAATATCATTCAGTGTTATGAACAAAGAGATTGTTCAAAAATTAAATTTAGCTTGATAATCTCTTTTGCTTACTGAGTGTGACATAACTAAATAAAAAAGAATGTTGGACTGGCTATCAAAAGATCAGGAGAAATCCCTACCCTCTATGTAACATACGGCAAGTTATTTCTCCTTGTTGGGTCTCAATTTTCTTTGCTGTAAAATTAAGGAGTTATTCTAGATTATTTTAAAGGTCATTTCTAGTCATATCTAGCACCGTTTTGTGTCTGATAAGTGAATTTGGACTTAGAAAACATGGATTCACATCTGCATTTTGCTATGTATTGTCCCTGAAATCTTGGACAGGTCACTTAAATTATTCACCTTTAAACTAGATGGCCTCAGAATTCACTTTTAGTGCTGAATCTATGATCTTAATAATCACAACACATCTTTAAAGAAACACTATGGAAATAACAGTAAACTAGTATTTATGTTTTTGTGGGAACCCTGTCCTGGCTATCACAAAATACTGGGAACTTGAATTATATGTTCTGTCATTTTAAAATAAATACTTCTTATGTTCATGTACACTAAATACCTCTTCATAAAATGCTATATTTTTAGCTTTGTTTAGCATATAGGGTGAAAAATACTCCTCTCAATTTATTGTAGATTGTATTGTCAGCCTGTTTTCAGGTAGATGGAAAGGTTATAAAATGTAAAAGTGGCCTTTAGAAATGCTAATGCCATGGTTGAGTGGCAGACAAGAGGACAATAAGGCTAGAAACATGATGAAGTCATAATAATAATAATACTCATTTATTCATCACTTCAAAGTTTACAAAGTGTTTTCCTCCTTAAAAAAAATAGAACATCGGGGTGGAGACAAGATGGTGGTGTAGAAACAATAAGTTTCCACAGCTACCACATAGCCACCTCAAATACCCATAAAATAATACTCTAAACAAATTTTAGGGCTCCAAAACTCACACAAAAATGCAGAAAATAACAAATCTCTCTGAAGACAGCTCAGCCAGAAGGGCTCATCTCAGCATTCTGGGAGCCCAAACTAGCCCAGCCTGTAACTGCGGCTTGGCCCTGGGTTGGCCAGGATAAGCTGCAGCTGGAGCCTTCAGGAGAGAGGATCAGCAGCACAATTGGAAGTTTCCAGAATTATCAAGCTATAAGAAATAAGGACTAAGTGAAAGGTCAGGGTAACACAGCTAAATTTGGGGGAGAAAAGAGGTCAGGCCAAACTGCCTCAAGGACAAGGAAGGGGCAGAAACAGTGGCCCTGCAGCAACCTCCATATGGCTGCTTCAGAGCTCCCGACCTGCAGACTGCAGGGGGGCCGACCTATGATTCAGAGGCTAAGTGCTGTTGTGTTGAGCAGCCTGGATTCGGATTGTGCTCTTGGATGATGGTCCTGGGGTGCTTTTTAGTGAGCCAAAGCTAGTGGGGGCTACAGCAGCCTCCTAATAGCTCTGGCAGCTGCAAAAACTCCAGCAATTTGGGACAGAGCATTCCCCTCTGGAAGTAGAGTTCTACAGAGCTAAAATATCAAGAAATTCACCAGCAACATGAGCAGGCAAAGGAAGCAAAGTAAGAACAGCAACCTAACTTTACATTCCTTCTTTGGGGACAAAAAAGGATCAAAGCATGGAATTGCAGGAAGTCAACACAATCAGAACTCACACACCAAAAGCTTCCACGAAACATGAAAACTCCCTACAATCCATATATCAGCTTAAGAAGGACTTTGAAAAACAGTCAAGAGAAGTGGAGGAAAAATTAGGAAGAGAAATGAGAATGATGCAAGAAAGTCTTGAAAAGAGAGTTAACAACCTGACTGAAGAAAATAGCACCTTAAAAAGTAGATTAACTCAAATGTCAAAAGAAGCCCCAAAAGCCAATGAGGAGAAAAATGCCTGAAAAAGTCAAATTTGCCAGATGGAAAAGAAATCTCAAAAGTTTTCTGAAGAGAATAATTCCTTCAGAATTAGAGTGGAGCAAATGGAAGCAAATGACTTTATGAGAAATGAAGATACCATTACACAGATCCAAAAAAATGAAAAAATAGAGGGCAATGTGAAATATCTCCTTGAAAAAACCACTGACCTGGAAAAAGATCCAGGAGAGAAAATTTGAAAATTATTGGACTACATGAAAGCCATGACCAAAAAAAGAACTTAGAAATCATCCTTCAAGAAATTCTCAAGGAAAATTGTCCTGATATTTTAAAACCAGAGGGCAAAATAGAACTTGAAATAATTCACTGATGACCTTTTGAAAAGGATCCCCAAAAGAAAACTCTTAGGAAGGTTATAGCCAGGTTCCAGAGTCTCCAGATCAAGGAGAAAATATTACAAGCTGCTAAGAAGAAACTATTTGAATACTGTGAAAACACAGTTAGGATAACCCAGGATCTAGCAGCTTCTACATTAAGGGAACAAAGGGCATGGAATGTAGTATTCTGGAGATCAAGGGAGCTCAGATTAAAACCAAGGATCACCTACTCAGCAAAACTGATTATAATGTTCCAGGGGAAAGTATGATCATTCAGTGAGGTGGAGAACTTCCAGGCATTCTTGCTGAAAAAAACAGAACTGAAAAGATAATCTGACACTCAAATACAAGAAGCATGAGAATGTAAACATGGAAAAGAAATCATAAGGAACTTATCAAAGTTGAACTATTTATATGCCAACATGGAAAAATGATAATTGTAACTTATGAAACTTTTCTCAGTATGAGGATAAGTGAACGGAATACAAATGTATATATGTATGTATGCATACACATATGTCTATATAGGAGGGTTTACATATACGTAGGAACACATATCTGAGTATGTATATATGAGTACATAGAGGGCACAGGAAAATTGAATAGGAAGGGATGATACTCTAAAATGTGAAATTCTCAGGTGGGAGAGAATTAGAATGAGAGGAGACAGAGGGAGAAAGAAAGGGGTTAATCATCTAATATGGAAGAGGCAAGGGAAAATTGTTACAATGGAGGGGAAGAACAGGAAGGCAAAAGGGAAAGGGTCAACCTTAGTCTCATTGATTTTGTGTTAGAGAAGGAATGACATAAACTCTAAACTGGGTATCATGCCACATGGGAGAGTAGGGGGGATGGGGATGAGAGGTGGGAAGATGGAGGGGAAGGCAGGGAGGGGCAAAGGATTGCTAGTGGCACACACTTCTGTAAAGGGACAGGGATAGTGACAGGTTAGAGAATAGAACAAGGGGGAATGAAATAGGAAGTAGAGACATGTAATCAGTCTCTCACAATATGCCCACTGTGGAGATGTTCTAGGTAATTACACATGTACAGTCTGAATTGAATTGCTTGTCTTTCCAGTGGGGGGGGTGATGAGAGAGGAAGGGAAAGAATCTAGAATTTAAAGTTCTATAATCAAATGTTAAATATATATATACATAAATATATATATATACGTATGTATATATATATAATTATATAAATAATTATTATCATTAAGTATATACAACTGGGAAGTAAGATATAAAGGCACTGTGGTAGGGAGATCCATCCTGCCCCACTGGAAAGTCAGAGGGGCTAGGAGTAAGACATAGGCGAGAGCGGATTGGGAGAGGGGCTATACAGTGGGACAGTTGTTTTGAGGTGTTTGTAGGGGAAAGATGGGGAGAAAATTTGTAACTCAGAATCTCATGGAAATGAATGATGTAAACAAGAAAACAAATTATTTAATTTATTTAAAAAAATTGAACATATACAGGGGAAACAGTACCCCTTAATGTGTAGAAGAAAGAATCAAGGCTCAGAAAAGTCAAATAGTTTTACCAAAGTAATGTGACCTACCTTGCACAGGAGACTTCAACTCTGGTTCTCTAATTGTAAAGGCAGAGCTATTTCCATTGCTTTATTTAATCTTTCTTCACACAATGAGTTGAGCAAAAAGCATGACAAAGTTAGGAGAGGGGAATTGTGCAGCCATGAGGAGAGGCATGAAAATAAATCAAAATTTGGACCTGCCTGTGGGGTGGAGCCAAGACAGCGGCATAGAAGCAGCAAAGCACAGCAGCTCCCACACAAACATGCTAAAAACTCATAAAATGGGACTCTAAAACAGATTTTCAAGCTCCAAAACTCTCCAAAAGACAGAAAACACATCTGTTGCTACAGGCAGCTCAACAGGTGGGGCCCTTCAGCAACAGTCTGGGAGCCGCAGCCCCAGCCGAAATCCCAGCCTGGCCAGGCACCATGGCATCAGGCGGTGCCCAGTCTATAGGAGAGCAGATCACCTGCACTAGAGGCACAGTTACCACATTTATCAGGCCAGAAAAAAA
>JAQQSW010000189.1:56159-71800 GCA_028646575.1 Pseudocheirus occidentalis
TCAGGACAGTGTTCTCTGACAGTGTCTTGGGGGATGTTGTCTGGGCTGCTTTTTTCATCATGGTTTTCCAGTAGACCAATAATTCTTAGATTATCTCTCCTGGATCTTTTCTCCAGGTGAGTTGTTTTTCCACTGAGGTATTTTATACTTTTGTATGAATAATGCAATATTCTCAACACCCATGGTGGTTATGAATATGCTGGTATAGTTATGAATCACAAAATGTGGCAAACTCTCCACATGGAGGGCAGAACAAAGGTCTTTACTCAGAAACCAGAACACTGAGTCTCAAAACCAGAAGAACAAGTCCCAGAACCAGAAAGGCAAAGTCATTATAGTGATCACGAAGTTGATACACGTAGTTAATGCAGGGAATACCCACATTCTCAAGCCTTCACAAATATAACATGCTCCTTCAAGCAGTGATCCCTCTCAGACTCATGATAGTTCCTTAACCTGGTCCTTGGAAGGTCTCTGTAAAAGCTGCAGAAGGAGGATCTCAGAAAAAGGAGCAGTCTCCAGGTGGTGACTGAAAATCTGATGGTCCTGCTGGTACTCTTCCTTATATACAGTATAGCTCCTCCCTGTTCTGCCGCTTCCTGTTAAGGTGTTATTAACTACTCCCAAGGAGTTAACTTGAAGTGAGGACCTAAGTGCCTTTACTAGGTGCCAATAGAAATGGGCATGGAAGATCTTCTGATTTCATTAACATTACAACTTTCTTCTGATTTTTCAATTTTCGTGTTTTGTTTGACTGACTCTTGATGCAACATAGAGTCCTTAGCTTTAATTTGACTGATTCTAATTTTTAGTGAATTAATTTCCTCTGTTAGTTTTTGAAGCTTCTTTTTAGGGAGGCATTTTTCTCTAGTTAGATTTTGAACCTCTTCTCCTAGTTCACAAATTTTACTTTTTAGGAATTTGTTTTCTTCAGTGAGAATTTTTTTCCAATTTTGTCAATGTAGATTTAAATTTACCTTCTACCTCTCTAATTTGGCTTTTAAAATCTTTGTTCAGCTCCTCCAAGAATGCTTTTTGGGATTGGGATCAACTCACATTTCCTTCTGTGGTCCCAGGTGTGGATACAGAGTCCATGGTGTTTCCTGGAAGTGATTCTTTTTGTTCATAATAATAGGATTCAATCGTCTTTGATCTTCCCTTTGAAAGTTGTTTCTGGCCCACTGTGATTGCCTATTTCATGAGGTTTAAAGTGTCTTTCTGCTCCTGTGGTACAGAGGGTTCTGACCCATACTTCTCAAGTTGGGAGATAGGTGCCTGGTTGTTAACTTTGTGTGCTATAGCCTCTGGGTGTCTAGACCAAGGCCAAGGCCAGTGTTTCCCCTGTGGTCTGGCCACTTCATATTTCTGCCTCTTTGCCCCTGGGCTATATCTCAGGTAGTCTCAACAGCTGGTCTCCAGCAGATCTGGTGTCTTCAGGTTCCCCTGGTAGTGCTAAGACCCACCTGGCTCCTGTTGTTAGCACTTGCTGGCTCCACCACCCTGGGCTTTGGGAGCTCCTGCTGGTCAGCTGAGGTGTGTTTTGTTGGATCCCCTCGAGCCTTTCTCTTCAGACTTGTAACTGCCTCAGTTACACCCTTTCTCAGTCATTCCTAAGCCTGAGGCTATTTCCACTATTTCATGATTTTACTCTGGTTGGGAAATTTGTCCCTGGGTTTTCTAGGTCAGGGAGGGGAAATCAGAGTAATGAAGGACCACGCTGCCATCTTGACTCCTGGAACCTCAGGTAGGTGATTTTTAAACTATAAGGTGTGGGCAAATAGCCCCAGTAGAAGCTGCTATAGCTTTCTCTTACCCAGCTGCAACTGATCCTCCTCCTTCAGCAATAGGGCTGCAAATTGCCCTTAGGGTGGGTGGGTCTGCTGGCTAGGGCTTCTTCTCCCCTGTAGTCTGCTTTCTGGTCTGTGCTGGTGTAACCCTGCCCCCACCTCCCGGTCTCTCTGATCCCCCTACCTAGACTTATGTGGACACTTTCCTGGGCTGGGAATCTGCAATGTTCCATCTCCCAGTGGATTCTGGTACTCTAAAATCCATTCAGATTCACTTTTTAAAGTTTAGTGACAATTCTTGGAGGATCTTAGAAACATTCCTGCTTGTGTTCCACCATCTTGACTTCCATGAGAAAAACTTTATTTAGGGTGTCTTTTGATTGAATTTTCTGAATTCCTTTATTTACTCCTACAACTTTTTATCCCAGGCCAATTATTTTCAAATTTTGGTCAATTATTTTCAAATTTTTGTCAATTATTTTCAAATTTTGCTGTATTACATAGATCAAGTTTTTATTCTCACATGTTCTTTTGTCTAAAATTTTCTCCCCTCTTCCACTAAACAAAACTGCATTGATACCTTATGAAAAAAAATAAAACCAGACAATTTAATTCATTTAATAGATAGATGACTAGTAGGTCTTTCAATTCATCAGTAATAACTACATTATTAAATGAAAGAAATTTATTAACACAGATTAATTTCTAATTGTTAGAATTTTAGCCATTTTGACAACATTAAGTAAAATCAAGCCTTGTTGGAATGATCTTTTTGAGTCAGGGGTTCACCACAAAAGCAGGCCAGAAATATTTATTGATCTAACACTCTAGTTATCCATCCTTGTTTAATTTATTTTTGTTTTTCACCATCTCTGATCACATTCTTCTTACTACAATGATTTTCTTCAAGCTCTGTCATTTTATAACCATTCCCAGGACAACCGCAATAGCAATACTGCCTCTAGTAACTAGTATGAGATTAGAGAAAGGGGGAGGAGGAAGATGATAGGTTGTATTTATAGTTCATATCCAAGGTCAATATTTGTAAGTTGGCTTCTTCCTGTTCATTGTATTGTATTGGTCTTAGGGTCATTTATATACTAACTTAATAAAATACCATACTGTTTGATTGACAGAAAACGTGAATAAAGGGAGCTAGAAACTTTTTATCAATTTACTCAGAATGATAACATTGGAAAATGGTTACTCATTGCCAATGACTAGTGAAGGACAGAGAATGATCTATTTTGTTAAGCAACCACAATATATTCTTAAATTTCCTCTTATTGAAAGGAAGATTTTCCAGCAATGATATCTTCCCTTAGTAGGCCAATCTTGTCTGATTTTGCTATTGTCCTCATTGCATACACCTGCTATGCAGATTTAATAGGACTAAATAACATGCATCCTTTTTCCTGTTACTTTCAATTCAATCTCAGAGATTTGCATTTAACTCAAGAAGTCTGTCAAATGATATGCAACCACTTAGATTCAACATAGTTTAATCACATCTAGAAAAGATTAACAAAACACTTTAATCATCCATTTAATTTGGATTGACCTAATTTCATATTAAGTCACTATTTTATCTTGACTTTAATTTTTTTCCTGCACAGATTCTATAGAATACTAAGGGATTTGATTAAAGAGTATAAAAAATTCTTAAGAAGCATGATAAAATAGTAGTGAGAAGAATTTAAGCAACTGTGTAATAATTTTCAGAAATTATTAAAAACACCAAATACCGGTTCTAGCTGCCTTTACTATCTCAACTCTCCTTCCTCCTATGCAATTCAACTTCCAGCTGTCCTCTGTATTACTACTAGGATGAAAGCAAAGACATCGTGATATACTGGAGATGACTTCGGAGTATTCCCACAGACACATGTTTCCCTGAAAGTTAAATTTATAGGTAAAGAATGACTAGTTTTCAAAGGAATTTCACCAACTTTTTTTACCCCCATTGACACATCCCTTGACATTGGTTTTTATATAAAACCACGGTCACATTGTTCATGTCAAGGAGGATTTAAATAAAGCAGCCTGAGTTAGAACAGTCAAGGTTGATTTAAAAAATCAGAGATTGTTAACACTTATGAAAGCACTTGTATTTATTTTATTACTGCTCATTTAAACTTAATTGTAGTTTGTTTGCATCAACCACATTTTTTTTCTCACTTGGAAAGCACATCTACTGTTCATTTAGGTCTGGCTTTTCTTTAATGCAAATGATCACTAGAAACTCTTGATTCTATTAATGACTAACCAACAGGGTAGAGATCAAAACATTTTTGTTTGTTTGTTTTGTAGTATTCCCATAATAGCATAGTATGGTTTAAAATTTTTGTTTTCACTCTTGAAAGAAAGCTAGTCAAATAAAGTGTTATTTTTTAAAATGTTATTATATGAGGAGAAAAGAATAGGACAAAACTTTGGGTCCTTGGGAACTACTCAAATATCCATGCAGCAAATGTGTGTGTGTGTGTATGTATATATATATACTACTAATTGCCTATACAAGAATACTGAGAGAATGATATTTATCACTGAAGACAGATAGAACTGAAATGGAAGTTAAGTATTGCCCCTTCCAGATCTTCAGCCCTGTCCTTCCCAAATTCAAGCTCTGGTACATTTCTTAATAGCTAAAGTGGCATTCCAACTGCCCAGGCTACTCATCACTGACTTAATTATCTGTCTGCTCTTATCTAGCCAGACCAGGAATAGAATAATAAAAGAAATGAGTCAGTCTTTGTTGTTGATGTTATTTAAGCAAATTTCCTGGCTGGCAAATATTCCTGGTGGAAAGAAAACATATTGAATTATTGGTGCCAAAGGCTGAAGATGCCTATTTTATATGACCCCTATACAGACCACAAAAAAGACTTTTCCCAGCTTTTGAATCAGACTTCAGTGTCCAGTAAATCATTTCTTCCCATTTGGGGCTATAGAGATAGTGGTGGAAAATATTTATATATCAGTATTTTATGCTGAAGGAAGAAAAGGGGGAATAATAATTCCTTCTTTCTGACACAGTACCACCTTACAGTTTGAAGCTGATTATCCAGTAGGCAAATACATCTGGCATTTTTCTTAATTCTTGATCATCTTGCAAGTGAGTGACGATAGGTTTCAGTGTGAAAGCAGTGAAGAAGGAAAAAAAAACATTAATAGTGAGGAACCATTTCTTTTTTTTCTTATTAATATTTTTCCCAAATGCTTGTAAAGATCATTTTTAAAAATTAACTTTTGTGTTTGTTTTTAGCTTATTTCATTTCCTCAAGATTTTGAGTTAAAAATTTTCTCCCCATCTTTCCCCTACCCATGACCCCAAAACAGCAATACCCCTGAATATCCCTTTCCCTATTCTACTTCCTCCTATATCTTCCCCAGTGCCTCTGATATTCTGGTAGGACAAGATGGAACTCCATACCCCAGTTCATGTATATATTACTTCCCAGTTGCATGTAAATAATAAGAATAATATTTTGTTAAAAAAACCACGATTTTAAAGCTTTAAATTCCAGATTCTTTCCCTTCCTCCCTCATTTCCCACACTTACTGGGAAGATAAGCAATTCAGTATAGGTTATACATGTGTACTTATGCAAAACATTTCCATGGTGCATATATTGTGAAAAATTGAGTATATTTTCTTCCATCCTATCTCCCCCACTTGTTCTATTTTCTACTTCATCCCTGTCCCTTTAAAAAATTTTGTGTGTTTCTAACTACCCTCTCCACCAACCTGGTCTCCCCACAATTATCCCCTTTCTCTTCCCTTTCCCTTCTACTCTCCTGTAGAGCAAGATACCCAATTCAGAGTGTATATCATTCCCTCCCTAATCCAAATTCAATGAGAGTAAGTTGACTCATTCCCCTTTGCCTTCCTGTTCTTCCCCTCCTTTGTAAGAGCTATGCCTTGCCTCTTCTATATGATATAATTGACCACATTCTGCTTCTCTCCATCCCCTCTCATTATATTCCCCTCTCACCTCTCAATTTCATCTTTTAAATATCATCCCTTTCTATTAAATTGATACTGTGCCCTCTATTTATATCTGTACACATATATGCACATGCTCACGTATGTATTCATATGCATAGATACTCTCCATGTATGTATGTATGTATGTGTGCATATACACACACACTCACATTTATATTGCCTTCAACTTTCTTCATATTGTGAAAAGTTCCATAAGTTAAAATGATCATTTTTCCATGTAGGCATGTAAATACTTCAACTTTGGTAAGTTTACTGTGATTTCCTTTCCCTGTTTACCTTCTCATGCTTCTTGTATTTGAATGCCAAATTTTCTATTCAGTTGTAGTTTTTTCATCAAGAATGATTGAAAGTCCTCCACCTCATTGAATGACCATATTTTCTCCTGAAACATTATACTCAGTTTTTCTGGATAGGTGATTCTTGGCTTTAATCCTAGTTCCATTGATCTCTGGAATATCATGTTCAATCCCTTAATGTCAAAGCTGTTAAATCCTTTGTTATCCTGATTGTGTTTCCACAATATTCAAATTCTTTCTTCTTGGCTACTTGTAATACTTCTTCTCATTCTGGTCACTCTGGAACCTGGTTATATGATTAATGGGAGTTTTCTTTTTGGAATCTTTTTTTTCAAGAGGTAATTGGTGAATTCTTTCAATTTCTATTTTGCCCTCCAGTTCTAAAATATCAGGGCAATTTTCCTTGAGAATTTCCAGAAGGATGATTTGTAGATTCTTTTTTGATCCTGGCTTTCATATAGTCCAATAATTTTTAAATTGTCTCTCCTAGACCTATTTTCCAGGTCAGTAGTTTTTCCAATGATATATTTCACATTGCCTTCTATTTTTCATTTGTTTGGATCTATTTAACAGTATCTTGACTCCTCATAAAATCATTTGTTTCCACTCACTCCAATCTAATTCTGAAGGAATTATTCTCTTTGGTGAGCTTTTGAGATTCTTTTTCCATCTGGAAAATTTGCTTTTTTCAGGCATTCTTCTCCTCATTGGCTTTTTGGGCCTCTTTTGCCATTTGAGTTAGTATACTTTTTAAGGTGTTTTCTTCAGTCAGGTTGTTGACTCTCTTTCCATGATTTTCTTGCATCATTCTCATTTCTCTTCCCAATATTTCCTCCACTTCTCTTACTTGATTTTCAAAATCCTTCTTGAACTCCTCCATGGTCTACAACTAGTTTATATTTTTTCTTGGAAGTTTTTAGATAAGGAATTCTGACTGTGTTGTCTTCCTCCCATTCCATTCTTTGCTCCTTTTTGTCCCCTAAAAAGGAAGCTAAAGTTGGATGTCTGTGTTTCCTTTGCTTGCTCATTTTGTCAATTACTTGACTTTTGATCTCTTTGCCACAGCAGAACTCTTTCCAGAGGGGAGAGCTCTGTCCCAAATTGCAGGGGTTTTTGTAGCTGCCAGAGCTATTAGGAGGGCACCAGCTCTACAGCCCCCACCAGTTTTGGCTCACCGATCACACACCTCCGGACCACCACCAAAGACCACAATCCTGATCTAGGCAAATAAAGGCAAGAGCACTTAGGCTCTGAATGGTTACTTGATCCCCCTAAAATCTGGAGGTCAGGAGCTCTGAAGCAGGCATGTGGAGAGAACTTCAGGGCCACCACACCTCTGTCATTTCTCACTCTGGGGCCGGACTGCACTCTGCCCCTCCCATATCCAGGAAACTTCCAGTGACCTTTTATTTTGTCTTTCATATTTCTTGGTTGATAATTCTGGAAACAAGCGCAATTGCTGGTGATTCACTCTCCGGGCCCCACAAGCCATGGCTGGTCTGGGATGCCCTAGGGCTAAAACCACAGGCTAAATCAAGGCTGGGCTTGACTCCCAGCATGATGCAATGAACCCTTCCTGTCTGCCTGCCAGGATACCTTCAGTGGGATATTTGTTTCTCTGTGTTTCTTTGTGGGTTGTGTTGCTTTAAAATTTATTTAGAGTCATATTTTATAGGTATTTGAGGTGGTTATGGGGATGACATGGAGTATTCCTGCTTCTCGCCTCCATCTTGTCTCTGCCGCAGAAGAGATAATTTTCTTTTCTGTTTTTTTAGAATTAATGTGGAAATTTATTTTACTGGATCAAGGATATTTGTTAAAGGGGGATTTTTATTTATTTTATTTTATTTTGTATTTGTTTATTTATTTTCTTGTTTACATCACATATTTCCATGAGATTTTGAGTAACAAATTTTTTCTCCATCTTCCCCCACTCACCACCCCCAAACAGCCAACCTACTGAAAAACCCCTCCCCCAATCTGCTTTCTCCTATGTCCTCCCCCATTTCCCCTCTGACTTACCAGTAGGGCAAGATGGATCTCCCTACCCCAGTGTATGTATATCTTAATTTCCAGTTGCATGTAGTTAATAATAATAGCAATTACATATAAGTGTGTGTGTGTGTGTGTTGATAGATAGACAGGCCCCGACAGATACAGATAGATAGATAGATAGATAGATAGATAGATAGATAGATAGACAGATAGACAGGCAGACAGACAGACAAATACATGATACATAGATAGACAGACAGATAGATAGATAGATAGATAGATGGATAGATAAATAGATAGATATTTGACATTTGATTATAGAACTTTAAAATTCTAGATTCTTTCACTTACTCCCTTGCATTGCTGGGCTTGCTTTGCTACCTTTGCCTACTCGTGTTGCCAGTCAATTATTTGACTTTTAGGTTCAGTAGAACTCTGCTTTCAGAGGTTTCTGTCTTTCTGTCCCAAATCACTGGCGTTTTTGCAGCTGCCAGAGCTATTAGGAGGCACAGTCTCTGCTACCCCCATCAGCTTTCACTCACTGAAAACGCACCTCAGGAACACCACCCAAGACTGTGATCCTGATCCCAGCAGCTCAAGGGAAGAGCACTTAGCCTCTGGATGATCATTTGGCACCCCTGCAATCTGCAGGCCCAGAGCATCTGAAGCAGGCACATGGAGGCGGCTGCAGGGCCACAGCTTCAGCCATGTCTAGCCCTGGGACAGTTGGCCAGAAGCTCTCCCTGGAATTTATCCAAGTTCCACTGACCTTTCACTTTGTTCTTGTTCCTTCTGGGTTGGAAAAAAAAAATCTGAAAACCACCACAGCTGCCAGTGATGTGTGCTCCAGCTGCAGCTTGTTGTGGTGCCCCAGGGCTCCAGCTAGGGATTCATGTGGTGCTGGTCTGGGCTCCCAGCATGCTGTGATAAACTCCTTCATGTCTGCCTGCCAGGTTGCCTTCAGTGGGAGATGTGTTTTTCTGTGATTTTTGTGATTTCTGGAGTTTTAAAATTTGTTTAGAGTCATATTTTACAGATATTTGAGGTGGTTATGGTGAGAGCTATGGAATTTTGCTGCTTCTATGCTGCCCTCTTGACTCCACCTTCCTAATTCAATAATTTTTAAGTGTTAAAAAGTAATTTTACCCATCAATGAACCCTTACATTTTTTGTTTGTTTCTGAGAAATATAGTTGCATATGGCAGAGAAGTGTGTCCTGTCCCTTAAATTATAGAAATTGTATAGAAACATTTGATGCTGGAAAGAATGTAGGATTTTGTAAAGACAAACTTACTTACCAATGTTCTTTTTACCCCATAGAATTTCAGTCCTTGCATTTGAAGAGGTATTAGAATAACAAACTAGCTAGAGGCCAGGAACTCCCCTCTATCTAATTGCCATGGGCATGCATTGCCCAGCTGTGTGGTAACATGGAATTTGGGCCACAATGTCCTAATTCATTCTTTCCTATAAATTTCCTTTTCCTAACTAGTTTGTGCATAAAGTCTTTTTCCTTTCTATTAGTTTCCAACTGCATTGGAGCAGAACAATAAATGGTATCCACATTGGAGAGTGAATTATCCCAACTATTTTTACTAGTGTTATTATTTCCCTCCCCTCCATGGTTTCCTTTTCTGTGAAGATATTCAAATTCTGCCTATAGTGTATGTAATATTATAAAGCACAGCCAATTTAAATCATGCAAAAAAGTTTTCTCCTTCCAACTAGTTGTCAGGAGCAGTTGTAGGATAGAGCATATTTCTTTACTAACTTTATACTGAGAAAGTCTAAGTACATCTTACCCCCAATCCTAGGACAGGATTAAAATGGGTAAAATTACGGACCACAATTATAGGCAATGACTTATTCACAGAAAACTTGTTTGCCATTTTGTCGATATGGTTTTAGTTGAATAAAATAATCCCTTATGTCTGAACTCAGTTTTTGATTTATACTATCTGAGAAGAACTAAAGGAAACAGACATCATAATGAATAAAGTAGAATGGAATCCCCAAATGAAAATCCCCAGGAATATTACAAACAATTGAAAAAATCTCAAACAGCCAGAAAGCACTCAAAGTATTGAAGGGGCTCAGTCAGTATTACACAGGATTTAGTAATGACTACTATAAAAGAACAAGTTGTGGTATATGAATGTAATGGAATACTCTTACTTTATGAAAAATGATGAACAGGAAGACTTCAGAGAAACCTGGAAAGATTACATGAACTGATGCTGAGTGAGGGGAGTAAAAACTGGAGAATATTTTACATAGTAACAGCCAGTGTGTGAGGACTAATTTTAATAGACTTGGACCTTCAGCAATGCAAGGACCTAAAACAATTCAAAAGAACACGTGATGGAAAATATGAGTCATGGTCCAGAGAAAGAATTATGGAATTGGAATGCAGAATGAGGTAGATTATTTTATTCTTTGTTTTATTTTCTTTCTCATGTTTTTTTCCATTCTTTATAATCCTTCTATGCAACATGACTAATGTGAAAATGCATTTAATAGGAGTGTTTTGTAGAGCCCATATCAGATTGTAAACCATGTTGGCAGGGAGGAGGGGAGAAAATATAAAACTTAAAGTGATTGTTAAAAACTAAAAAGAAATAATTTAATTTTTAAGAAAAAGATATAAAAAGAAACTTTGAGCAAATAAATTATTTTGGCTATTATAAATACCCAAATTAACTACAAAGGAAAAAAAATAGAATGGTGAGCATGAACCTCTTTAAAAAAAAGAAAACCCTAAAAAAGTATAATTCTATGCCAATTACATATTTAACTTTCAATTTCCCTTTAAATGATTCCTAATATTTTACATATGTATGCATACATATATACATGTGTGTATTTCATCCCTGAATTTTTTTAGTTGTATGACTTAATTCATCATATACCTTGTGCATCTTCAAAACATGACTTTCTCTGGAGGTTCTAGTGGGAAATCTTATTTTCTCATTCTACTTTGATCCAAATTGTCATAAATATCATATCAATTACAAACCCCAGAAAGCTGAACCATATAGTGGAAAAAAGTGAGCACTTTAGGAAATACTTTCTGATATATTGTTCTTAGTACTACATAGAGAGATCTAGTGAAACAAGGAAGATTCAATGGTGAAATTTCAGCAGATTGCTTGGTACATCAAAAGGAGACATACTGTACATGACAAGTTATTAACAGTCAGCATAGTCTTGATTCTCTTCATCAAAAATGGAGTATTTAGATACCTTGTAGAAATACCAGAAAATATAATGATTCCATCATCTTTCATTCTTCTAGTAAATTTGCTCCCTGATCTGAGTTTATATCTAATGTGGAGGACTCAGAAGCCCTAATTTTCAGCATTTATAGTAATGATTTAGTGTATATTCCAACACTTTCTTAAACTAAGTACGCCCCAAATCAAACTTCTCCTTCTCGTAAAATGTTCTGCTAGTTCAGGGTTCACTATGGTTGCAATTGGTTTTATTTCCATTACATTAATAATAAATTTTAGATGTATCTCTTCTGTATTTCACCATGCCAACATGCTAGTTCAAGGCCTATTGCCAATCACCATCATTACTGCAATAGCTTTTCAGTATTTCTAGTTCCCATAATTCTACCCTCTAAAGAGTTATTCAGAGTCCACAATGAGAAACTAAATTCTGTTAATATCATTCCTCTATTAAAAAGGATTTCAGGAGGGTAGAACCAAGATGGCAAAGTGAAAGCAGGGACTCACTCGAGCTTGCCCATATATTCCTTTAGATACCTCTAAAAAGTGAATCAGAACAAATTTTAGAGTACTGGAATCTACTAGGAAACAGAGCATGACAGATTACCAGCCCAAACCAACATAGAGAGCCAATGGGAAGGATTTGTCACAGCAGACAGGAGGAGCACAAAGCACAGAACATGCTATGCACAAGCACAGACTCAAGCATTGGAGAGTGGGAGCATCACCCATGGCAGTGGCAGTTTCTAAACCTCTCAGTGCAGGTCAAGGGTATATTGGAGCTGGGTGAGACAAGTGCAATGCCTGTGGTAGTGGCAACAGGTATTCCTGGGATTGTCAGCCCATGGACTAGATGTTTGAAAGTGGCCTGTTTGAATTCTGGGAGACAAGATGGCAGAGTAAACTATAAGTACTCTCATTCCCCCCCCCACCTCTTGTTGACCTTGAAATAACCAGATAATTTTACCCCAGGAAAAAATTCTGGAATAGAGGACCCAGCAGAAGGGGTGCAGCAGCCTTTTAGCTCAGGATACTAAGGAGATTGATGGGAAGGGTCCCTCTTGCTGTGGATGAAGGGGACTAGTACAGGATGGGAGGTGTCCCAGCAAGTCAACCTTAGTTGCCCGGCAAGAGATCCTAAACCCCAGGGGGGTGGGGCCATCAAATATCACCACAAGGACCCCAAGTGCAGCTTCACATAGCCAGGGGAATCAGCAGACACCATCTTGTATCAACATCCAACAATAGCGTAGCACACATGAGGTCTAACCCAGGGTTTCAGAGGTAGAGACTTGAAGTGGGAAGACCACCCCTCTCCACAGCTCATACTGTGATCTTCAGTGTAACCCTGGGGAAACACAGAAAGAACTGGTATTGACCTTCTCCCTAGTTTACACCAGCCAGCTCCAGGTCAGCACCAAGTGAGCTGCAGCATTATATAGCTTCTAACTGACAGAACCAGAGGCCCCAGCACACAAAGCTAGTAATCACGCCCCTAGCTTCCAGCACAAGGAGAAGAGATACACTTTAAAAGGTAGGAAATAGGCAATCACAATTGGGGAAAAAGCTAATTGGAAAAGTAGAGAGCATAGAGTCCTACTATGGAGAGATATCAAAATATTCATTCAGTAGAGGAAAGCATTGACTCTATACCCACGTCTGAAATGTCAGAAGGGAGTACAAACTGGTTTCAAGTCAAAAAATCATTCCTGGAAGAGCTCAAGATGATTTTTGAAAGCCAGATTAGAGAGGTAGAAAAAAAATAGAACAATTATTTTAAAAATGCAATTGGCAAGATGTAAAAAATATCAGTGAAGAGAACAACTCCTTATAAAGTACAATTGGCCAATGGAAAAGGCAGTATAAAGACTAACTAAAGAAAACAATATATTAAAAATAGGAATTGAACAAGCACAAGCTAATAACTCTATGAGGCATCCGGAATCAGTCAAACAAAATCTAAAGAATGAAAAAATAGAAGAAAATACAAAGTGTCTCATTAGAAAGACAGCTGACATGGAAATACATCCAGGGGAGATCATTTAAGAATTGTTATTCTACCAGAAAACAATGATGAAAAAGGGGACTGGGGTGGATGGTGCCTGGACCCAGAAACACAGGGGCTGGACCAGCATACTTCCAGAGTGAGCCCAGGCTAGCTGCTTCACCCATCACAGGTGCAATTCCCAGACCTCACACTGCAGGGTGGGAGATTAGTCAGAGCAGGGTAAGAGTTAAGTGCAATGCCTGCAGCAGTTGACAGCAGCTACTCCTGGCTATTAATCCATAGCCTGGATGTTTTAAAATCACCTGTCTGAACTTCATGGAGCCAAGATAACTGAGTAAACCCTAGGGAATATAACCTGCCTCTCTGAACCTGAAAATCCAGCAGGAGTGGAGTCAACATGCAAAAACTCAAGAATCTCAAGTGTGCCTTCACACAATCAGGTAGATCAGTAGACTCCAGCACAGCCCTGCCACCAGAGGCTGAGCCAACCTAAATTCTAGCAAAGGGCCACAGAGACAGAATCCTGAAGCAGCCAGATCACTCCTCTATCACACCTGACACTGTGAGCTTCACTGTAAACCAGGGCAATTCAGAATGCCTTGGCCTCAGTTAAGACACTCAGAGGTCACAACGCACAAAGCCAATAACTAGGCCCTGAGATCCCAGCATAAGAAGTGAGGGTCAGGGCCCTCTGTACCCCAGAACCAGAAATCCACTTTAAATGTCAGGTAATAGGAAATCACTATGAGGAGAATTAATTGGAAAATGAGAAAGGATTGAATCATGTTATAGCAAGCAAGAAGAACCAAATTCTGAAGAGGACAGCATTGACTCTATACCCATATCTGAAGTTTTAAAAGGGAAAAGGAACTACTCTCAAGCCCAAAAAGAATTCTGGGAAGAACTCAAGAAGCATTGTAAAAGCCAAATTAGAGAGGTAGAAGATAAATTGACCAATTATTTTAAAATTACAATTGCTAAAATAGAAAAAAAAATCACTGAAGAAAGCAACTCCTTAAAAAGGAAAATCTATGAAATGGTAAAAGACATTTACAATCTAACCTGAGAAAAATATTTCCTTAAAAATAAAATCTCAACATTTGGAAAAGGACCTTCAAAAATTAACCAAGGAAAGTAATTTTCTAATGATTAGAATCAGAGAAATGGAAGCTAATGATTCTATAAGATATCAAGAATCAGTCAAAGAAAACCTAAGGAATGAAAAATAAGAAGAATATGTAAAATTTTTCATTGGAAAAACAACTGACCTGGATATAAGATCCAGAAGAGATTATCTAAGATTTATTGGTATAGGGGACAGAGCCAAGATGGCAGCATAGAAGCAGAAAAGTTTTGCAACTCCCATACAGCCACCTTAAATGCCCATAAAATATGACTCTAAACAAATTTTAGGGCTCCAAAACTCACAAAAAATTCAGAAAACACATCTCTCCCTAAAGGCAGGTGGGGCTCATTGCAGGAGGCTGGGAGCTGAAACCAGCCCAGCCTGAAACCATAGCCTGACCCCAGGATGGTCGGGAGGAGCCATAGCTGGAGTCTCCAAAAGAGGGGATCAGTGTCACGTGTGGCAGTTTCCACATTTATCAAGCCAGGAGAAATAAGACTAAGGGAAAGGTCAGTGGAATTTACCTAAATTTGGGGTGGAAAAGCAGTCTGGCAGAACTACCACCAGGGCAAGGAAGCAACAGGAAGTGGCAATAGTGTTAGGAACGGCTACAAGCAGCAACTGCCTCCACTGGGCTGCTACAGAGCTCCCAGCCTGCAGATTGTAGAAGGGCCAAGGCAATTGATCAGGGCCAAGGGCTCTTGCATCAAGCAGCCTGGATCCAGATCTTGGTCTTGGGTGGTGGTCCTGGGGTGCGCTTTCAGCGAGGTAAAGCTGGTGGGGGCTGGAGTATCACCTAATAGCTCCAGCAGGTGTGAAAACCCCAGCAAATTTGGTACAGAGCTTTTCCCCCTGGATGCAGAGTTCCACAGAGCTAAAAATCAAGCAATTAATTGACTGGCCAAAAAGAGCAGGAAAAGGAAGCAAAGTAAGAGAAGAAATCAAACTCTAGAATCCTTTTTTGGGGACAAAAAGGACCAAACCATGGAATGGGAGGAAGACAACACAGTCAGAAATCCCTCACCAAATGCTTCCAAGAAACATGGATTGCCTACAAGCCATAGATTGATTTCAAAAAGGACTTTCAAAACCAAATAAGAGAAGTGGAGGAAAAAATGGAAAGAGAAATGAGAATGATGCAAGAGAATCATGAAAAAAGAGTCAACAACTCAATTGAAGAAAATAACA
>JAQQSW010000190.1:0-13381 GCA_028646575.1 Pseudocheirus occidentalis
TTCTTGGCTCAGAGCCACCTTTGTTCAGAAAGTCTATGAAAATCCCCTGGCCTCTTCTTTATATTGGAATCTCACCTATGGGAGAGACGTCTTGCCTGGGACCTTCCTGAGCAAAACCCTGATGGCTGTACCCGGGATTCCCCAGCTTGTGTGGTCAGGTGTTGGTGCTTTTCTGCTTGGTATTTTCTTTTTCCTTTCTCTGCTTACCTTATAATATATTCTTCCTGTTTCTGTGTGTATTGGGGCTTTGCTTTTGTTTTTCTAAGACTTATTGTATTATTCTATGTATATAGTTAAAATAGATACTATTTTCTAATTGGACAGTGTGTCATTTGTGGGAACAAATCCAAACCATAATTCTACTCAGGACAGAGGTCCTCTTTGATTTCTCCCTCTTCCTCATCTCTTATGCATAATCTCTTATAAGTGCTGGCTGTTTTATCTCCACAATAATTCTTGCATCTGTTCTCTCTTCTCTGTTCCCTCTGCCACCAACCCTCCCCAATACAAGTGATCATTATCACCCATCTGAAACAAAGAAATGCCCACCTCCCAAGTGCTACACCTTCCTTTCCTGCTTGTGCCAATTTGTCCTTAAGACTTCTGCCACCTTAAAGGTCCAGCTTCATCGAAATGCCTCTCATGCATAAGCCAAAATCAGTCAATAAATAAGCGTCTAGTAAGTACCTGTTAGATGCCAAGTACTGTTCTAGGTGCTGGGAATAGAAACACAAAAGCAAAAGGAACTTAGATTCTCGTGTGGAATAAAACACGCATACATATTGATACACATAAAAGGAGCTATATAAAGCTGCTTTGTTGAGGAGATAGGTAGGTAACAGCAACTGAGGAGACCAGGAAGATCTTATGCAGAAGGGCATGTTTAAAGTCTTGATTCCAAGAGGCAGAGGTGAGGAGAAGGTGCATTTTGGAATGGGGGACAATCAGTGCAAAGGAATGGAGACAGGAAATGGGAGTGCCATGTGTGAGGGACAGCAAGGACACCAATGTGGTGGAATTGTAGGGTATATGGAATTGAATAATATGTAATAAGCCAGGAAAGTCAGAATGGGGCCAGATTATGAAAAATTTTAAAAGTCAGACATATTAGTTTATATTTGATTCTAAGATCATTCAAAATTTTTTTGATAGATTCAATTTTAAAGGTATCTTTAAGCTTCTGATCATCAATATATAGCAAGACATAAAGAAAAAAATTCGCATGATATATTTGCCCTTGTCATAAAGACTGTCCTATGTGGAACCCAAATGGAAGATAGCCTCCCTTTAGATGGTGAGGTACTCAGATATTCCTGTTTGTGGATAATATCATATTTATTAAAGCAAACCCCATAGTAATAAAGGATTCCCTCAGTGAGATGCTTGAACACTTAAAAAAGATGGACCTAGAAATCCACCTAGGAAAATCTCAGTGAATAAAGAATGAAAATAGCTCATAATCTAGCATGCAATTTAATGGATTGGGCAACTTATTTAATCTGTCAGTATATATTACAAATGGACAATGAGCTGACTTCTGAATTAAATATGAGGAATAGTAGAATCTGGCTTGCATTTATGACTTTATACAGTATTTTCAATGAGATTTTTTCCTAACATAATCTCCCAGATTTTTACCACCAAATTCATTCAGTGGTGTTACATAGTTTTAACTTATTGAACAACATTACTTACAAAAAATAAAAATTGTGGTTGACCCAAAAGGCAAAGTGGTAAGAGTAAAAAGACTGAAGTGTATTCACTGACATAGCATAGGTGAATTGGCCTATGTGGGTCAGCGCTTTAAACATATGCTTATATTCCCTTCCTGGTTTTAGTCCAATAGATAAGTAGATGACTCCATAGTTTTTACTGTATGATGATGAGAAGTCTCCTAAAATGGTCATAGAATGAGAAGAATTGATGACTCAGGATTTGCTGAGCTGGTACCCAGCAGGTATACAAAGGGGGTAGCTAGCCCCTACATCACTTTCTCCTTTCTTGCAGCTGAGAGGTGGCAGGATGATTTTGAGCTACATTCTCAAGAGCCAGGTGGGGGAACGGTGCCTGCCTTCGCTTTCACCTGGTCATAGTGGCTATGAGCACGTGGTCACTTCTGTCTCTGACGGTTCTCTTTCCCGGTCTTAGGTGAACAAATATTCAAAGGTAGGTATATACATGTTGTGTCCTTATGAGTTCAAAATATCCTCAAGTTCCATCAAAGATTCCACTGGTGACCACAGACAAGAGAAGCAGCTAGCAGAGCTTTCAGAGGCCAGTGCTGAGGGAAGTGGTTGGAGGTGGGATGGAAAGACTGGCACCCAAGGATGGTAATGACTTTAGGGAGTGTAACTCTTCAGGAGAGGTGCCTGAAACAGACTCAGGAAAGGCACTGATCCTAGAAACTCGGATGAGTAGCACCCCCAGCAGAATTAAACAAGAGGGAACTTAAAGAAGACTGTATTAAGGGAGGAAAACGATTTCCATAGCTATGAGTTGGAGGCATCATTTTGACTTATCTGTTCCCTGCACAGGCCCCATTACTATTGTACTTCACTCTCCCACTTTCCCCATGGCTGTTGTTTTGTACTTAGCAGAAGTAGACCAGTCCTCTGGTAGCTTAGTTTCAATATTTTAACAAAATGAGACATTTGGAGATCAGTTAATAAAAGAATATTTACTTAGCCATAGTGGGAGAACGATATTCAACAAGATAGGTGTTTAGATGACCTCAGTGATTCTTCTGAACAAATTCCTCTTTGGCTGAATCCTGACCCAGCATCGGAGAGTTCCTGGAGCTCTTTGAGGCTACTTTGTATTCAAGTGACCAGGAAAGGATAACCACAGCCTGAGCCTTTAATCTCCTGAGTCAGAGACTTGAGGATGGTCTCAGTATATTTTGAGGAAAAATTCACCTAATTTGCATGAGGAGTTGAGATAGTGCTCTTGCCACATATATTGTGTGTAATTGTAGGAGAATTCATTGCAAGATTAGGAAAGAAATCCAACTATTTATTATCCTTAGTATGTAATTTCAGTAAGTCCAATTTCTAAAAGCTAATGGGCCTTGACACTGTTAAGTGGGAGCATTCCAATGGAACCTTAGTAACTAAAGTGCCAGAAATGCAGTTTATCCCTAGAACTCTCAGACTACGTAGAAGTCTCCTCCAGGACCTGGCCTGCAAGGGTAGGTGTGGGCTGGGGAAGTGACCTCAGAGGAGGTGTTACACTTACATACAAGGAATAGCATGAATATCATTCAGGCAATGTATGATCTGAAAAAGAGTTGGTCTGGTCATGTAACAAAAGCAAAGGATAACATTGCTCTCTTTGGTTGCCAAACTTTAAATATCCCCCAGGGTACCTACCTCAAGAACATAAAATAAGTATCATTTCTTTTCTACTAAAGGACCCCAATTGCTCTGTCATCTAGGAAGTTCTCAGGACCTGACAGTTTTTCCTGGTCTTAACTTTCCCGCATTGTCAGTTTATCCTGCATAAAGGGCTTGTTGGAAATGGGTATATCGGTGAGGGCTGGGGAGAGTTACACAGGACAAGACTAAGTGCCATAATGGCACCTGCAAAATATCCAAAGACCTAGAGCAAGGCTTCTGGCTCATTGGCTAGATCTCTAATGGAGTACTGATAAGAAGATATGGATATATAAGCTCCTTGAGGGCAAAGATTGCCTTGCTTTTCCCTTTCTATCCCAAGGACTTAGTATAATGCCAGCATATGCTGGGTATGTGATACATACTTGTTGATTGACTGAAGAATAAACAAGAATCCCACAGGATTAGAAGGTAGAAATGAGTTTTTGTCTATATGAGTGGAAGGGGTATAGCCAGCAATGTCATCATCAGCTAATTACTGTATCGGAAAACAATTCATGGAAGGGATAGTGTATGAATTGCACTTTGAAAAATGGGCAAAATTATTGGATAAGCAGAGCTGGAGGTGGGGAAGAGTAAGTGGTTCTTGGATGGATACTTAGGGGGCGGCATGATCTTCTGTGAGCACATTTGATTATTACCTGCCAAATATTTTGTCCGGAGTCACTACACACTAAAAGACCAGGGCATTCTAATCAAAGATCCATTCATGGGGATCAGTGGCTGTCCATGAAATCACCTGAAGCTCTCAAGAATGGAACTGGATTAAAGCATTTGGCAATAGCTATGCAGTTCTGTAGCTGGACAGAGCCCAAGCTTGATGGATGAACCTCTGGGGACTTTTATAATTTGTTTACATAAGTGATTATGGGGCAGGAACAAGGCTCTAATGTATACAAAGTACAATGTTTGCCAGGGTCAAAGCAGCTGAGATAGCAAAAGATAAGCGGACTTTTTTTTTTTTTTAAGGAACTGTTCTATAGCATTTAAGATTTTGGCATCTTTTTACGGTACCAACCCAATGCTTTATCATTGTAAGCTAGATGGCTCAGTGGATAGAGCAGTGAGCCTGGAATCTGGAAGATCTGAATTCAAATCTGACCCCAGATACTCACTAGCTCTGTGATCTTAGGCACGTCATTAACTGTTCTCTACTTCAGTTTCCTTAACTTACCTCCCAAAGTTGTGAGCGTTAAATGAGATAATATTTGTAAATAGTTTCACAGAACAAGTCCCCTTAATAAAAGGATTTGTTCTGTAAAACTTGGACTTAGTCAAAAGGCTGCACCCAAGGACCTAGAAGGTCACATGTCGCCTTGATGCCGCATGTTCCCCACCGCAGGCATACACCTGCCACATAGCAGTCCCTTAACAAATGCTTGCTCTCTTCCTTTCCCTATAAAGAATTCTGTTCATCACTTTACTTTGCCAGAGTTTAAACAAGGGATCAGTATAAGAGTCAACTTTCCTGTGATAAAGGAGAAATTCAAAACTAACACAAGTTAACAAAAACATCTAGAAAGAAGAAATTTGAACTATACTTTTTTAAGCATAAAAAGTACAGCATTTTTTTTAAAAAAAAAAGATATAAATCTTACACCTACAACAAACTCTTAAAATGGGGCCGAAGTCCCCAGCATTTGTGTTTGGGGGGTAGATAAGTGTAAACAGGGCATGGCAGAGAGAACAAACAGGCCAGTCCCAACTCGTCCTAGAATCATAGGTTTTAGAGTTGACCTCAGAGATCATCTAAACTCCTCCTTTTAAAGAGGAAACACCTTATTCTCCCAGAGAGAAGTAAAGTACTCGAGGCAAGACAATTAGCATAAAGAGCAAAGTAAAATTTTATACCCTAAAATACAGTGTGTGTGTGTGTGGGGGGGTTCCTTCTTACAGCAGCACAAAACTTTAAATTCATTATCTGGATCTAATACAGTACAGTTATCTCTTCCATATTGCAGGGGTTAAGGGGTACAGTGCCCTTGCCTCCTAGAAAATCTCCATGAAGTTTTTTGGTCCTCTCTTTGTACCAGAGAAGAAGTCTGAATTATTATGGCATTGAAAGACAAAATATGTTGATGTTATACAATGCTATCTGTATATTTTATGTATTTCTGAACTTCTATACTTTTCCTGTGTTGTCTGCTGGCCTTCATGTGTTGTCCGTAGCTTCCACAAAACTTCTTTTAAAAATTCCCATTTAATTTCTTCTGCCAACTTGCAATATAACAAAACTGCTATGGGAAAAATCAAGATGTAGAAGCGATAACTGTAGTTCAAGCCTTTATCCCCTCCTGGTCCTTCCACATACATCTCTCTCAATGATCCATCTAAATTCTAAAGGCTAAAAATGTGAGAAGCTTAAGACCAGAAGAAACTTTGAGGTTCTGAGATCCTTTTATGTGACAGAGTGATTGGAATCTTTAAATAGACATTGAGGTATTCTTTGGGATATTTAAAGTTTGATAACCTGGGGAGAAAATAATGGTCAATTCCTATAGGGTTTTACATCTCTGAAAGTAGTTCTTCATGTCCCTGTGAGGTATGTATTTCTGATACCAATAAAAGATAAGAAAACTGAAGCTCAACAAAGTTCAGGATGTTGCCTAGGGCTATCACATGACTCTTGGCCATCCTGGGGCTGTTCTACTTAGGTCTTAGACTCTAAATCCAATGGGATTATGTTCCAATGCTCTGTACCATGCCCAGTGGCCTCACCCCAGTAAATCCATCTCATCAGATAGACTAAACCAGGTTAAGGGTAACCAACAGGTCTCAAACTCCATGGTGAGTTTGGAGGACGTCTATCCCAAGCTTGTGAAGACTTACCACCAGCAGAATGGGTGGATGATAACAATTTGTTCCAATAACCATGAAGGCAGCTGAAGCAGGGATTGTGGAGCATTTAAAACTTGGTCAGACATCAAAGACACCAAGGTCATCCCTGAATCCCAGGCCATTGCCAGTCATCTTGACTTTTGTCCTGCCATTGTACTCTGATGACTCTGAAGGAGACAGGGAGGATGATGACTTTGCACAATTCTGCCTCACTTAAATCCAATTCACATCAAGTCAAGACAATGCTAACTACATCATGATATCATTGGTCCTCTTTGAAAATGAAGAACATACAGCAGCAACTGCTCTCTGAGTATCTCTGTGGAAAGTCAAGAATTTATTATTCCTATGGATCTGCAATAAATTCACATGAACGGATATCAGAGATCTTGGCAAACCTCTTCCATAACAAAATTATTCCAGGACTTGCAAACTCTGTATATACAAAATTCAGTTCAACAAGCAGTCATTAAGTATGTGGCTTTCTTCTCAACTCTGGGGATTGTTAAATTTTTTTTCAGTTGTGTTTACCTTTTTGTGATCCCATTTGGGGTTTTCTTGGCAAAGACGCTAGAGTGATTTGCCATTTCCTTCTCCAGCTCATTCTGTAGATGAGAAAATTGAGGTGAACAGGGTTAAGTGATTTGCCCAGGGTCACACATCAAGTAAGGATTTGAGGCTGGATTTGAACTCAAGAAGATGAGTCTTCCTGATTCCTGATTCCTCATCAGGAAGATAAGCCTTCCTGGCACTTTATCCATGCACCACCTATCTGTCCTGGTTTTGGGGATACAAAGATGAAATGAGACTAGTTTTTGAACTACAGAAGCTTATTATATAATAGAGAAGATAAAACACACACACAAGTAACTGTAATTAAAAAATAGATTGTAATAAAGGTCAATAAAAGGTCCAGAGTGATAGGAGAGATTTAAGGAGGGCAAGATCACTTCCAAGTAGGAGTATCATTAGAGTCTAAAGTATTATGTCCAATGGAAGGACACCTGAGCTGTGAGGCAGATGTGCTTAATTCTCCCCTTTTCTCCGTGATCTTCAAAATAATCTATAAAATGAAGGAAACAGTCCTTAGCTGAATGATTTTAGGACTGAAAATAGGTAGGAACTTTAGAGATCATCCACTCCTAACCACCATTTTTTTTCATAATTTTTCTTTTTTAAAATGTATTATAGCTAGAAAATCAACAAACATGAAAAATGTCAAATATAGCAAAATTCAGAAAGATCTTGTAAGAAACTGTGATTCTATCACATTGTTTTAAATATATATCTATATATACATATATGTGTGTGTGTGTGTGTGTATATATATATATTCAGTTTAATGTATGTATCCGCAAGCACCGTAGCATACCTAGGGCAGCTGCTAGCACAGGTTCTTAGATCTGCTTTACTAAAGGAAAGCAACTCAAAATGGGTTAACAATCTTTCTTTAATCAAACAAAATCATTTACCTAGTTCAGGGGGAAAAGTCAGCACCCTGAACTCCAGAGAATATAAACACAAGTTACAAGCAGACCAAGAAACAGATCAGCAGATGGGCTTCCAACCATCACATCCATTACCTACCTATTCAAGTTCCCAGAGAGGGAAGCATCAACATCTGGGTTTTTCAAAGCCGGGGGAGGGGGGGGGCCAACGGCTTCCCATACTCTCATCTACCCAAATCACACAACTCTTCTCAAAGTGAGCCCCAAAGCAAACCACATCAGGGCATATATATATAGGCTTCTCCTAGGTCAGAGAATGTCACAGCCCTCTTGACCCACTGTCCAATTACAAAGTAACAAGGTGTGGCCATTCCCCAAAAACAAGCCTCCTGCCACAGTCTCCATGTGACCACATTCAGTCTATTAGCGGGGCAGAGTATACTTTCAGATCAGGGAACATTCTCACAGCCACTTAAGCCTATCAAAAGGTCTAGGGGCAGGGAAGATCTTCAGCTTCTCATTACAATATAACACGACAAACATTGCTCTGCCTGTCTCTGCCTCTCTTGAACCTCCTTCCACTCTCTTTTATACATTTAAAAATATTTCACTGACATGCTTTGCTTTTCCTTCCTCTCTCCCTTCTTCCCTTTCTTGTCTTTCTTTCTGTCTCTGTTTCTGTCTCTCTCCTCACCAAGTTCTTTCCTTCCTTCCTATTATAGACATTGTGCATATTTTTTTCCTGATTTTGCTTATTTCCCTTTGCATCTGTGTATGTCTTCCCGCACCACTTTGTATTCCCCATATTCATTGCTTCTTATGGCATAGCAATAGAGCATTACATTAACATACTACAATTAGTTTAACTATTCTCCAACTGGTGGATGTCCAGTATTTTGCTACCATTTATAAATACTGCAACAAATATTTCAGAGTGCATTGAACCTGTATTTCTACCTTTGTCTTCTTTGCAGTATATGCCTACAATGAGATCTTTGGATTGAAGTTTAGGGATATTTTAGTCACTTCCTTAGAAAAAGTCCAAATTGCTTTCCAGAATGATTGAACCCATTCACAGCTGCAGCAACAGTCTATCAATGTAACTAAATGCTTTTCTTTTGACATTGATTATTCTTATCTTTTATCATCTTTGCCAACTTGCTAGTTGTGAGGCAGACCTTTGGAGTTGTTTTGATTTGCATGTATCTTTTTAATAGCAATTTGGAGCAATCCTTCACATAATTGTTAATAGGTTACAATTATATTTTTGGAGAGCTATTTGTTATATCTTCTGATCAAGGGAATGACTTGCGGTATTGTGTTTTATTAGTTCCTCATTTTACTTAGCTATCCAACATTGAGAGGTACTTGGTGCAAAGATTTTGTGTTAGTTAACATCCTTCTATGCTTATACTAGCATCACTGATTTTGTCAATGAAAGCGATCTTCCCCTTTTTTTTTGAGGGGCAAAAGCAAGACAATTGGGGTTAAATGACTTACCCAAGGTCATACAGGTAGTAACTGTGTCAAGTGTCTGAGGCCAGAATTTGAAGGCAGGTCCTCCTGCCTTCAGGGTGCGTGCTCACTTCACTACACCACCTAGTTATCCCTGACCTTCACTTTCTTAAATTGAAATCATTTATTTTAGTTTTCGTGATCATTTCTCTCCATTGTTTGGTCAAGAGCTCTACCCTTAGCCATAAACATGAAAGGCTCTTGATCTGGTTCTCCTCCCCCTTTTTTCCCCTAGTGTCTAACATTCAGGTCACATATCCATTTTAACTTTATTGTGGTGTATAGTATAAATTGTTGGTCTAAACAGATGTCATACAAGGAGGTACACTCCTCACTGTAGTCATTGTGCGTACTGCTTTTCTGGGCTCAGCTCATTCCCTTTTGAATAACTTCATAGACGTTTTCCCATGCCACTTTGTATTTCTCATATCCATTGTTCCTTATGACAGTGATATTTCCTTATATTTATGCACCACAATTTGTTAGCTATCACGGAATTAATAGATATTCACTTCGTTTTGCACTCTTTGTTACTATAAAAAGCAACGAAATGCTTTATAACTGTGGTTAGAGGAGCATTTTGGGCCAAATAAGGTAGAGAGAAGGCCAAAATAGCTGTTTTTATCTATGTATTTTTTAAGGTCTTACATGAATAAAACAATGTAACTAGAATAAGGAGTAAAGCTGTTAATGTGGGAAAATAAGGAGTTTAATATCTAATACACACAGGAAATTGAAACAAATACATAAATCAAGAATCATTCCCCAGAAGATCAGTAGATAGATAGTAAATAGTAGATAGTAGAAGGTCAATAGATAGAGGTTTAAAAAAAAATGACAAAGTACCAACAATCGTACTGAAAAAAATTCTCTAACTCATACCCATAAAATTGCAAAAAGGAAATAAGACACATATAGCCAACTCGGAGAGTTTATGGGAAGACAAGTGTACTAATACACTACTGATGAAGTTGTGAATTGGTCTAACCATTATCTAAAACTATTTGGGATTTTGGGAGAAGTATCACTAATCTATTCATACTGTTGGACCCAGTGATTCCACTATTGGACATATACCTCAAGAAAGTCAAAGTATGTGTAACAACAGTAACTTGAGTCCAGGATCATTGGAAGAGAGAACTCCATATAAAGTCTGAGAGTGGGAGAAGCTTGTGCAACAACTTTTTAGCCTGAGAGAGGTACTGGGGGAGGCGGCACCTCTGAACACCAGGTGACATCATTTAGACCTGGATTGAGGTATCTCTAAGCAAAGGCTGGATTGCTTGTTGATGATGCCCCATACCTTAGAGAATCAGCAGCCAATGGCTGCAAGAATAATCAGCAAAATATGGAGGAGTGAGTCCAGTGGCAGATGGAAGTGTACAAAAAGAACAGAGAGGAGCCATAGCACCTGGTGAAGAAAAATTGGCAGTACAGGAAATCAAGAAACAAGAAGATGCATAGGAAAGGAAACCAGGGAATTATGCCCAGAATATTGTGGAACTCACTGGAAGGGGGTGGGCATGCAGTAGAACATCTTAACAGTTCCCTCTGGGTTTCCTGTGATTCATTCACCCCTGAGACACCCAAGGGGAGACAAACAGAGAGGTGGACCAGGAGTGGCACACTGTTAGACTCTGAAGAGGTATCAGCTGAGCCCTTAAACTGAAAAGTGCTCCTACTTGCCTATGGTATTAACTCCTCTCTCCATCCCCTTCTTCTCCCCCAACTATAAAGGAGCCACAGGACAGTCTCCTGAAGTTAGGAATGGTGTGTGTATGTGTGTGTGTGTGTGTGTGAAGTCTTCACATGCTACACACAGTGTACAGAAGTTGGAATATGGCTGGAGAGTTAGTATTGTGCTTGGAGCTATTACTTTAGCAGGAGAGGGAGAGCAGGTATAGCAGGTGAAGGGATGTAAGTCAGTGTGAGTATGTTGTTAGGGATTAGGAAGTATCAGATCTATTTCCCTGGCAGTTTGGGTGTGATTTGTCTGATGCTAATACCCAAGGGTTTCTAGTATAATCCTTAATTGGTAGGTAGAAGGGGAGAGAGGATTAAGATGCTATGATGATAAATGTGCCCCCAAGCAGTATTACTGAGACATCTTTCTCCCTAGTGCCTACCTATAGAGTTTTGTTTTATTTTTTTGCACTTGGGGACAGTGATAATGAGCCCTAGTGAATGAATGGTACAGTTCTTAACCCTCAATAGTTTCTGCAGAAAAAGGTCCCCTGGGAAATGGATCTGGTCCTTCAGATGTGAGTTTGATAGCAATAAAAGTGTTATGTAGGGACATAAGAACCTCTCTTTGTGGAACCTAGGACAGGCAGTTTTAGGGACTTCTGTGCCTTACTGTTGATTCAGAGTGAGCTTTTAGAGAGGTGCAGAGGTTTGGGTGTTGGGTTTGAGTCAGGAAAGACTTGAGTTCAAATCCAGCTTTGGACACTAGAAGCATGACCCTTGGCAAGTCTCTTAACCTCTGCCTGCCTTGGTTTCCTCACGTGTAAAATGAAGATAATAATAGCACCTAACTCCCAGGGTTATAAGGATCAGATGAGACAACATTTGAAAACTGCTTCCTATGAGTATGGCACTTAGTAGGCACTCAATAAATGCTTGTCCTCTCTCCCTTTTCCCTTTTAATACAATAAAATCCCCAGCTCTTTTCCTCTTTTTCTTGGGATGCATTGTCTAAACCAAATCTTACCCATCTTATACTTGTGGGATAGGGATAAGAACTAGACCTGTGATTTCACTGGTAATAAAAGCTCTTGGGGAGGAAACTCCCTCTACCATTGCAGGTTGAGCACCTTCTCTAAAATTTATCATCTTCAGGAAACTGCCTAGAGCCCTGAGATGAAAAGTTATGTGCCTCGGGCCACACAGCCAGTATGCGTCAGAGGCAGGCTTTGAACTCAAGCCTTTTTGGCTTCAAGCCTGATGCTCACTGTTACAAGTATTTAAAAGAGTCTCCTTTTCAGTCTAACTGAAAATATTTTTTAAAAAAATTCTCTGGCCTAAAAATCCTTGTGAACTTTTTCTTGTTTGTAGGTATATATGGAAGGTAAAGAACAAACTCTAAAACAGATCAAGGTTGCTAACCAAACTTAACTCCCATCCAGGTAAGAATGCCTCCCTATCTCACTGAAGTGGTCAGTACCAACACACACTTAAAGGCAGAGGTCCATTTTCCATTCAAGGATGGCAGGATTTCATTCCTTAAGGGGAATGAACAAGGAAGGAACCTTGTAGTTCCAAGACATTTTAGTAAATTAATTATTGTTCCAGAATATTAACCCCAAATCATATGAGGTTATTGTCTCATTTGAGATAACTTACAATTATTATCTGAGATAAAATACTTAGCACAGTGCTTGACAAATAGTAAATAACTATATAAATGTTAGCCATTATTACTAATCTTACCTTATCATCTTCAATCCTCTCCATTGTCCTAGCTTATCTGTCTGTCTGTCTATCTATCTATCCATCCATCCATCCATCCATCTATCATCTATCCATCATCTATCAATCTATCTGTTATCTATCTATCAATCTATCTGTCTGTCTGTCTGTCTATCTATCTATCCATCCATCCATCCATCTATCATCTATCCATCATCTATCAATCTTTCTATTATCTATCTATCATCTATCTACCTATCTATCTGTCTGTCTGTCTGTCTATCTATCTATCTATCCATCCATCCATCTATCATCTATCCATCATCTATCAATCTATTATCTATCATCTATCTACCTATCTATCTGTCTATCTATCTATCTATCTATCTATCCATCCATCCATCCATCCATCTATCATCTATCCATCATCTATCAATCTATCTATTATCTATCTATCATCTACCTACCTATCTATCTATCTGTCTATCTATCTATCTGTCTGTCTGTCTGTCTATCTATCCATCCATCCATCCATCTATCATCTAAGCAACATCTATCAATCTATCTATTATCTATCTATCATCTATCTACCTATCTATCTATCTGTCTATCTATCTATCCATCCATCCATCCATCTATCATCTATCCATCATCTATCAATCTTTCTATTATCTACCTACCTATCTATCTATCTATCTATCTATCTATCTATCTATCTATCTATCTGTCTGTCTGTCTGTCTGTCTGTCTATCTATCTATCTGTCTGTCTGTCTATCTAT
>JAQQSW010000190.1:22288-44792 GCA_028646575.1 Pseudocheirus occidentalis
TTTGTGTTATAATAATTGGTGAGCATGGTAATAATTCTTTTATCTTTCCACTCAAGAAGTGTAGTATTATTCTTTCTGTATGCAACTGTTTTAGTGCTTGAGAGGGGACATCCGAGTGATATGCTAGAATTCCAATGTCCCCTGAGAGGGGACAGCGGAGTGCAAAGGGTTAAAAAGCTCGAGGAAAAAAAGGGGCATTGCTACTCACCAGATGTTACTAGGACATGAACAAAAATATCTGAGTGTGCAGTGTAAATAACAGGATACAAAGAAAGAGTTGCTATGAAGACATATGGCTAAAGTAATACCTTATTCAATACTTGACTTTACGTGCATGTTTTTCCATCTGTAGATTGCTTCCCTTTAATCCTTGCCAACTCTAGAATAGGTCACCTGGGCGCCGAATTCTTCCATGGTAGTTAGTGTCTGAAACAGAGTTCAGGAGATCAGACACATAGTTTTAGCATGTTAGAACTGGAAGGGATCTTCAAATATATTGGAGCTGGAAGAGGGTCTTAAAACTTAAAATGAGAATAGGAACATAGAATGTGTTTAGAGCTAAAAAAGACATTGAAATACAGAATGTTGGAGCCAGAAAGGCTCTTAGAAATTATCTTTTCAAAGTCCTATATTTTACAGATGGTGTAACTGCAACCCAGAGAGCAGAAGTTATTTCCACAGCCACACTAAATTTGTGGTGCATTCATAAGTCTCATTTCTTGTATCCTAGGCAAAATTTCCTCTAGATACTCTTTCCTTTTAAATTAAAAATTCCTGAAGGGAAGTCAACAAATAGCCTCTAATAATAGTATGACCTTAGACAATTAATTTTCCCTTGATGGCTTTAGTTTCCTCATTTATAAATTGAAGGGCCTAGATTGGGGGATCTCTTTTGGCCCTTGTGACTCAGATATTCTTTGTTTCAATGAAGCCTATCCTCAGAAGCAGGGAACAATTAGCATGCAGGAAAGCTATTTTATCACAGTAAACAGGACTGGCATGCATTCTCTGTTCTTTTATGTCTGAGCTATGCCACTGACTAGCTTTGTGACGTTGGATGGGGAAACTCATTTCTCTGAGCTTTAGTTTCTTCATATGTAAAATGAGTCAATTAGACTAGTGATACCAGAGGTACCTGACTGTTCTAAAGTTCTGTGATTTTGTTTCTCTTTTAGGTTACTGCAGTGTGTTGCTTTGAATGTTTCCCCAATGTTCCTATTGACATACTCTATCCTCCCTTGTTAAGTGCTCTGTAAATGTTGCAGAGAAGGTGTCACTTGAATTATTCATTTATCTGAATTATTCATGTGTAGTTTAAAGGTTTTGAATAAAATGAAGCCGAGCCTTAAAGACAGAGGCAGGAGAAAAGTTGGAGTGAGTGTTATTTACTGACTGAAGAGCTAGGGAAGGTAACAGAATTGTGTGGAAAGAGGAGAATCAGGAGAGCTGAATTCTTCACTTAGCTTCTTTTGCCTCAGTTTCCTTATCTGTGAAATAAAGATACTAGACTATATCTAGTGTTTAACAGTGTCTGGTACATAGTAAGCATTATAATAAATAAATACTTCTTGACTTGTCTTGTCTATAGGCTCTTTAAAGTCCCCATTCTAGCTGCTGGCAGTATGTTATAACATAAATAGCTCTGGTTTGGAAGTCTAAAGAGAGCTGAGTTCTAATCCTGACTGCACTGTTTATTCTCTTTATCACCTTAGATTAGTGGTTCTCAACCTTCCTAATGCTGTGACCCTTTAATACAGTTCCTCATGTTGTGGTGACCCCCCCAACCATAAAATTATTTTTGTTGCTACTTCATAACTGTAATTTTGTTACCATTATGAATCATTAATATCTGATATGCAGAATGTATTTTCATTGTTACAAACTGAACATAACCCACAGGTTGAGAAAACCATTGCCTTAGATAATTATTCTTCTTTTATGTTCTTCTGTTTTCTTATCTCTAAAATAAATAGCTTGGACTAGAGGATTTCAACTCAAAATCCTAAGAACTCTTATAAACCTCCTTAACATTGTCTTATTATTGGATGATAGTAATAGAGGCAAATAAAAATGAGGGACAGTGTTGTTTAATAGATGGAAAGCTGGCCTTAGAATCAGGAAGATCTGGATTCAAGTTCTATCTCTGACACTAGCTTTATGAGCATGGAAAAGTCACGTAATCCTTCTGTGCCCTGGACAACTCTCAAGTTGTCAGAACAGTGGGTCATCTGCCTTTTAGAAGGGATTTCCTCATAGGGAATTCTCTTCACCAATGAAATCATGGTTCAGACCAAAATAAAAGAGTAGTTCACATTTCTGTAGCACTTTATAATTTACAAACCCTTTTATCACAACAACCTTATTAATTAGGTAGTCCTAGTATTCTTATTCTCATTTAATAAGTTAAGAAACAGGCTTAGAAAGATTAAATGACTTGCTTGTAAGTGTTAAAGTTGATAAATAAGTTTTATTCTGTTGACTCCAAGTCCAGTGTTCTTTCCAATCACCATCCTGGCACGTTCTACATTCTGCCATTCTCTATTCTAAGGTCCTTTCTAGCTGCAACAGTCTGTTCTAACATTTGAACTCTTGGGCAGATGGCCTAGTGGTTCAAGTGTGATCAAAACTTTTTACAGAAAAGCTTGGGCTAAAACCCTTTGTTTTCATGGCATGGATGTAAAGTGAACAAAAGGCATTTCATGAATGTGCATTTGGAATTTTTTTATGTGGATGAATTTTTAAGAGATCAAGCTTTTCTTTGACAGTTTCAGCTTGTAAATTTCCACATCCCCAGACAAGCCTGGTTTACTTCCAGAAATTCATCAGCTTTACTCCTAAATTTCCCAGCTATGGCAAGATTTGTGAGAGGCAGCCCTGGCATTTCATAAATGTGAAGTGTAATTTGAGCTTCACTTTTATACTAGAGCAAGAGCCTTATAAAAATATAAAATTCTCCGTTGATAATTCCTTTTCCCTAAAATCAGAACTTTTCTAAGATCCCTCCATTGTAAACATACAAGGATGAAATATGGGCCTAATAAAATGTATATTTGGAAATAAATGTTCCATACACACAGGAAATCAGGCTAGCAGCCAGGTTTAGTGTCATGTGGACTTTTTCATCTTTTGACATATAGACAGAAGTAAGTTGTTAGGTAATGCCTGCTTTTCCTCTCTTCAGTCTGCTAATCAATTTATCTTTTTCACACCATCTTGAAATCAGGAGAACATATTATTTTTCTAACTCCTATTTTGGGTTTGTGAAGAAAGGCTGCTTTGTTGGTCTCAGGACTGTCTAGATTCAAAGATAGCTGTGTTTCTGTAGAAAGAATAGTGGACTTGGATGAAGGAGTTAGGAGATGCAGATTTGAGTCTTTTTTTCCTCCACTTACTAATCAGGTGACTCAGGGGCAAGTCACTTTCACCCCTGACAGTTTCTTTAGCTAATGTACAGTTGGTATTTTGCTTCTTTTCCTTTTGCACAGTTACAATATTTATATTATGTATACAATAAATGGAAAAGTTTGAGCCAGTAGTTTGACCTCTGTCCCCTCAGTCCAGACCAGTCAGATGGTGACTACTTCTGTGGGACAGATGATAGTATAGTGGTTTAAAACTTAGCATTCTGGCATTCATTTAGGAAATCTTTATGGGAATTTCCAGTCTACCTTTCCAGGTTTATCTTATAATATCACCTTCAAGATCTAGCTAAATAGAACTATAGGGAGAACTATAGGGTCATCAGATTTAGAGTATGAATAGGTCTTAGAGCTCATCTCTTTTAACTCTGTCTATGCCCATCCTCTCAGGAAACTGAGACCCAGAAAGAGGAAGTGACTTTCTCAAAGTAGGAAATAGAACTAGGATTCAAACCTAGCTCTCTGTAACACCAAATCTTGTGCTGTCTCTACTGTAATATAGTGACGATAGCAAACTTCTCTTTCTGATCTCATCCTTGCAACATGCATTTCTGAATGCTGTTGACTATCCCTGAAATGATCTCTCACATCTCTGCTTGTTATGATCTTTCTTTTCCTCCAGGGCCTAGCTACAGTGCCAGCCACTTAATGAAGCCTTACCTGTTTCTCTTCACTCCCTTTGCCTCCAGCTAAAAGATTGGTGTCTTCTTCCTGGAATATCTCACATCACTCTTTGTACCTATACTATGTATTTATATTTTAACTTTTATCATCATTATCTATATATTTGTCTTACCTCCAATAGATTGTAAGCTTCCTCGGGGCAGGGAATTATAAGTTATCTCATCTTTACTTCTCTGTCAGTGCCTAGTAATAAGTATGTGTTCATATACACATACATACATATAGCCAGTCCTTAGCTTTTGTGATGGTAACATTCCTAGAAAATGGTGCAAAAGTTAAAACTGTATGTTGATACATTGAACCTATAAATAGGGAGTTAGGTTCCCACAACCACCAAAAATTGTTATCTTTTGCTTGGGATTGTTGAAAATACACTTCTGCATAGAATTATTATAAAAAAACATTAATTCTGATAGTATGCACTTTTCCTAACATAGTACCATGAAATAACCCACAAAATGTAGTACACAAAATAAAATTTGGTTACTTGCAAAACATTTTTCCTCCCTAGTAATTTTCTAGAATTCTGGGACCTTTTGTGCTAACGTCTGAATATTAAAAAAATGATTTCAGATAATATTCACTTTTCATAACTCATTAAATCTACAGTACCATAAATACTGTACAGCAATAAAATTCTTAAAACTAAGACTTTTTAAAAACCTGAATCTTACCTTCCAACATGTCAGGTCACTGTGTGAGAGAACTGTTCTCTCATTGTACACTTGAGGGGTTACTTTGGCACTTTCTAGAGTAGTTTCATAAACACTTTTGAGAATACTTACCTCCTTTTTGCAGATTATCAAATCATTGATTTATTAACACCAAACTCACAGCCAACAGCAGTTGTAGACATTCTGGCATGCAGTTTATTATCTAGCATCTTTATTTTCTCATTAAGCTGCATCACTGACTTTGCATGCTTGAACCTAGAGCCCAAAGGATTTGCACTATATTTGGGGAGGGGCATCAGAACTTGAGTTTTAAAGGCAAACATTGAAAAATGCAACAAGTGCACAGGTTGCTCTCTATGACTAGGGTGACCAGGCACTCCACAAACTTGTCCACATTGCATCTCTCATTTTTTTCTTTACTGTGCATAGCTGTGAATGTGTGAGATTGCCAATGTGAAAATGAAAGTGAAGTTACTGATAAATTCTCATGAATGTCTGAAGTTGCAAAAGTTAAACATACTAATGTAAGATCAACAGTTTATATAAAGCCCGACCTGTGATTTCACCTAGGCAGGGAACTACCATTGGAGATCTAACTCCTGCCAATTCAGATCTTCAGCTGTTCTTCAATTTAAACTCTCAGAGAGTGGCTTAGAGAAAGGTTAAGTGATTTGGTTAATTATAGTCATGTATTTAGTATGCATCACAGGCAGGACTTGAACTCTGGTCTTCCTCCCAGGTTAACCAGCTTGCCATGATGCTTCTCAAATTGCAAGTGGTTAATAAATACTTAAATAAATGCAAAGTAAAGGCCAATAACCATTATAAAAGTACTTGAAACATTTTCTTCACTATTCCAAAATAAAATTTCATAATGTAAGATCTCTCTTTTCCCACCAAAACGTCATAGGCCTAGGGGGAAAAACAACCTTATGAATTTGTTCCTCAGTATTTCCTTCCCCCCCTTTTTTATGCGCATATCTTTATGTTCAATTCCTCACACAATTTAATAAGAGTTTTTAGATTATCCTTCATCTCCTGGACTCAGACTGGAATCCTATACTACCATTCATAGTCTAAATGAGTAGGTTGCCAAGGATTCCTTTCTCTGTGTTTGATTATGCTCCTCTCTTAGCCTTTGTGTTGACTCTTTACTCTGTTCATTGCTCTATAGGATTCTCCAAGATTTATTGGGCCTTGGAAGAAAAAAGCATGACTTGAGTGATGGTAGAGTATGTTGCTTTTTCTGCCAGGCAAGCAAATGAGCTTTACAGTGTTTTATTCTGAGTAGTGTGATTAGCTTTCAAGCATTCTCTCTTTCCTATCTTGTTCTTCTCCTTAGTTGCACATTGGTGACATGCCATCAGTCATGCCACAGTCATTTTTGTGCTGCTCTGGAGTATAAGAATTGGCCAGATTAAAAATCAGTATTGTTGGTCCTTCTCTCTCTTCAATCAGATGAAAGTTTCCTTTTTTCTATCACATACTACAAGTCCTAAAGTCAAGGCACTGCATTATTGCCATACTTAATACATAATTAGGGAAAAATTGAACTAGATCATCTGAGCATATCTACCAAATCAAATAGAAGTCACATGAGATATTGCAAAGCACATACAAGTTTGAAGTCAGAAGAGCTGGGTTTGCATTTTGCTCTGCTACTTAATACTTATGTGACCACTGCCAAGTCTGACTATAGTTCTCTGACCATAAGTTTCCTCCATCTACAAAAAATAGTAGTTATACTACCTGAGTAATATAAAATGATTATGAGAATCAAATGAAATAATGTATGTGAGATATATTGTTAACTTTTAAGTGTACCATACAGTTATTATGGGCATTCCCTTCACAGTTTATCTCACATCTTCTGTGTATACTCATCTTGTTCATTTCTTGTCCATATTTTCTTGTATGGGATCTACTCAGTATCTAAGGGATGGTAATGTATTGACTCAGCTCTCTGCTGCTTCCATGCCTTTTAGATGATCGCTTTATCACATGAGTGAATAGCTGAATTTAAAAGAATTCCATAAACTTAATATATGCCAGGCACTGTGTTAAGTGTTGGGGATATACATACAAACGTGAGACTATCTCTTCTTTCAAGGGATGTACATTCTTACAGAAGACAGCGTATAATGGAGAGAATTGGCCAGGAAATGTTGTTTTGGTCTTGATAGTCACAATGGTGGATTATGCCATAGAGTAGTGTATTAAACACACCCTTTTAAGGAAGCAATAGTCGGGCCAATTTTATTTTTGTTACTAATATGAAAGGGGGAGGTAGGTAAATATGAATGCTGAGGCAGTTGAAGTGAAAAATAATTAGATCTTGGTCCCCTAGATATGGTAGACTCTCACCAATGAAGACAGCATGATTACAAAGAAAGACTTCCAACGCAGAATAGTTTAACTCCTCTACTGAAGGGTCTCTGGAGTGTATAGTGGCTCTGGCCTTAGTATCAGGAAGGCTTGGTGTAAGTTTTGACTCTGACACATATCAGATATATCAACATCGACTAGTCACCTAAATTCAGGGAATCTAGGCAAATCTCTAAGTGTATGTTACATACCAGCAGTTGCTGATGTGTCTCAGTAGGATTTTTCTCCTAGGGAATTATTCACGTTGGATGACATCTTAAACTCAATATGTACAAAACTGAACTCATCTTTCCTTTCTGAAACTTTCCTTCTTTCTAACTTCCTATTCCAAGAGCACCACTAACCTCTCTTTTACCTAGGCTTGCAACCTAGGTTTCATCCTCACCTCTTCACTCTCTGTGACCTATTACTTGTCAAATCCTGTCAATTCTTTCTTCTTAACATCTCTTGTATGAACCTCCTTCTCTTTTCTGGCAGTGTTATCATTCTAGTGAGTCCTATCACTATCATATATCACTCTGTCTTTGTCTTCTCATTCCTGGACAATCACAACAGGCTTGTGCTTGGTCTCTTTGCCTCAAATATCTCCCCATTCTATTCCATTCTTCATTCAGCTGTCAAAGTGATCTTCTTAAAGTGAAGGTCTGAGCATATCACCTCCCTACTCAAACCTCAGTGGTTCTTTGTCACCTCCTGGATCAAATATGAAATCTTGTTTGTCTTTTAAAACATTTCATAACTTGGCGTCATCCTGCCTTTGCACCTTTGCAGTCTTCTTACACTTTGCTCTATACACTCTGTGATCTAGTGACACTGACTTCCTTGCTAATTCTTGCCATGTGATTAATGCTTAATATATACTTATTTACTTGCCAGTATAATCAGAGGAATGATTTTTTTCCTTAAATTTTTAATGTTCTTTTTCCAATTTCATGTGAAAATATTTTTAAATTTCACTTTTTATAGTTTTGAATTTGACATTTTTCCACTCTCATTAAGAGGGCAAGCAGTTTGATAAAGGTTATATATGTGCAATCATGCAAAATATATTTCTATATTAGTCATGTTATGAAAGAAAACAGACCAAAAAGCCCCAATAAAAATAAAGTTAAAAAAGCAGTATGCTTTGATCTGCATTCAGATTACATCAGTTTCTTCTCTGGAGGTAGACATCATTTTTCATTGTAGGTCTTTCAGAACTGTCTTGGATCTTTGAATTGCTGAGAATAGTTGTTCACAGTTGATCATCATACAGTACTGCTATTCCTGTGTATGATGTTCTCCTGGTTCTATTCACTCTACTTTGCATCAGTTCATATAAGTCTTTCCAGGTTTTTCTGAAAGCATCCTGACCGTTGTTTCTTTTAGGACAATAGAATTCCCTAACAATCATATACTACAACTTATTCAGCCATCCTGAATCAATCATCCCTGATTGATGGACATCCTGTCAATTTCCAATTCTTTGCCACCACAAAAGAACTGCTTTAAATATTTGTGTATATATAGGTCCTTTTCCTTTAAAAAAATCTATTTCAAATATAGACCTAGAAGTGATATTGCTGGATATGCAGAGTTTTATAGCCCCTTGGGCATATTGTTCTCCAGAATGGTTGGATCAGTTTACAACTTCACCAACAGTGCATTTTTCCATATCCCTTAAGTGCATTTTCCCATATCCTTTCCAGCATCTGTCATTTTTCCTTTTCTGTCACATTAGTCAATCTCATAGTTGTGAGATGATACTTCAGAGTTGTTTTAATTTCCATTTCTCTAATCTAAATAGTGATTTAGAGCATTTTATGAGTATAAATATCTATATAGATAAATTTTGTATGACCACATATTTATATGACTATAAATTACTTTGATTTTTATCATCTGCAAACTGCCTGTTTATATCCTTTGACCATTTATCAATTGGAGAAGGACTCATGTTATTATAAATTTGACTCAGCCCTCATGTTTTTGAGAGATGAGGCCTTTGTCAGAGAAATATGCTATAATTTCCCCCCCCCTTTTCTGCTTTTCTTCTAATCTTGCCTGCATTGGTTTGTGCAAAAAAGAAATAATGTAATCAAAATTATTCATTTTATATCCTATAATGTCTCTAACTCTTGTTTGGTCATAAATTCTTACCTTGTCCATAGATCTGACAGGTGAACTACTTTGCAAAAAAGAAATAATGTAATCAAAATTATTCATTTTATATCCTATAATGTCTCTAACTCTTGTTTGGTCATAAATTCTTACCTTGTCCATAGATCTGACAGGTGAACTACTCCATGCTTACCTAATTTGTTTATGACATTGGTCATTATGTCTAAATCATGTGCCTGTTTTGACCTTATCTTGGTATATGGTATGAGCTGTTGGCCTACACTTTGTTTCTGACAAATTGCTTTTCAGTTTTCCCAGCAGTTTTTATTAAATAGCAAATTCTTGTCTGGATCTTTGCATTTACCAAACACAAGATTGCTGTGGTCATTTACTACTGTGTATTGTGTACCTAATCTATTCCACTGATCCTCCACTGTTTCTCAACCAGTCAGTACCAGGTTGTTTTAATGATTACTGCTTTGTCATACATTTTGAGATCTGATACAATTAAGGTCACTTTCCTTCACACTTTTTTTCATTCTTGACATTTTGTTCTTCCAGATAAATTTTAATACTTTTTCTAGCTCTAAACAATAATTTTTGGTAATTTGGTATGACACTGAATAAGTAGGTTAATTTAGATAGAATTGTAATTTTTATTATATTGGCTCGGCCTATCCATGAGGAATCAATATTTTTCCAGCTGTTTAGTTCTGACTTTATTTGTGTCAAAAGTGTTTTGTAATTGTGTTTATATAGTTCCTAGATTTGTCTTGGAAGATAGACTCCCAAGTATTTTATATTGTATTATTATATACAATTATTTTAAATGAAATTTCTTGTAGAAACCTCTTGTTGCTAGACTTTGATGATGATTTCTGTAGGTTTATTTTATATCCTGCAACTTTGCTAAAGTTGTTAATTATTTAAACTAGTATTTTAGTTGATTCTTTGGTATTCTCTAAGTATACCATCATATCATCTGCAAAGATTGATAGTTTTGTTTCTTCATTACTTATTTTAATTCTTTTGATTTCTTTTTCTTCTCATTACTATAGATTATATTTCTAGGACAACATTGATAATAGGCATCATTTATTCCTTTATAATTTGCTCAGATATAATTTAGTCATTGATCAAAGATCCCTGATCTTATTGGGAAGGCTTCTATAGCTTATTTCCATTGTCAATAATGCTTACTTTTGGTTTTAGATAGATACTACCTATCATTTTAAGGAAAGCTCCATTTATTCCTGTGCTTTCTGGAGATTTTAGTAGGAATGAGTATTGTATTTTGTCAAAAGTTTTTTCTTCACCTATGGAAATGATCATCAGAGGACTGATTTTTTTAAAAAAATCTTTAATTCTATCACTTATAGAACACAGGAACATACAAAATGACCTTCTCTAACATAGTCATTTTTCTGATATCTAAATCTGACCATGTTATCCTCCCTTTTCACTGAACTCCAGCGGCTACCTATTATCTCCAGGATCAAATATTAATGATCTGGCTATAATAACTCAATAACCAGCCATTTAAAATATTTCTAGTCCCCTTAAATTTTACTCTTTTCCATGTACTCTATAATCTAGCTTTTCTGGCCTACTTGTACTTACTCAAATTACCTGGCACTCCATCTCCCATTTTCATGCCTTTGTACTGGCTTTGTACATTGCCTACTTAAGAATATTCTTTCCCATCACTTCCACTTCTTTATTTCATTGCCTTCTTTCAAGTTCCTGCTCAGATCCTCCCTCTACAGGAGGCCTTTCTGGTCTCCCCAGATGCTAGTACCTGCCCTTCTCAGATTACCTCCCATCTATTCTGTCTATATCTTGTATGTATTTAGTTATTTTCATGTTTGTTTTGACTTTTAGAATATTCTTGAGGTCAGGAACTCTTTCTGCTTTTCTTTTTTTCCCCAGCACTTAGCATAATTTGTGGCACACACTAAGCTCTTAATAGATTCTTGCTAACTGACTAGCCTCATCTGATAAGAGTGACAGAGGCAGACTAGAACCATGTAATATGAAAGCTAGGAGGGATAGCAGAGATGATCTCTTCTAACTCCCTCACGTGACAGGTGAGGAAAACTATAGTTAAACTTCTCCGTACTTAGCTGCATCTGCCCTTGGAGCCACCTTTCTCCTTTGGTGAATTCTTCATGTAACCCCATTTTTGGGAAGGGCACAGACCAGTCATCTTTTATTCTTCAGTCTTTGCTACCATCCCTTTACACAGCTAACTTCCCCACCCAAACCCGCCCCTGCTTTTTAACTCCCTTTTAAGTATTGTCCTTCACCATTTGGATGTGAACTCCTTGTGAGCAGGAACTGCCTTTCTTTTCACTTGTGATCATAAACTGCCTTTCTTTTCACTTGTGATCATATCTGTAACACTTAGTACAGTGCTTAGCATATGGTAAGCACTTAATAAATGCTTGCTGATTTGATTTGACTAGACAGGTAAAGTGAGTTGCCCAAGGTCACATAGCTGGTTAACTACAGAAGTAGGATTAAAATCCAGGTCTCTTGCCTATTAATCAGTCCTCTTTCTGTTTTACCACCAGTTTTTCTGAATCCCAAGTTTAAAAGTACATAGAGAAAATATGGGTTAAAGGTTAGCGATTAAATTCCATTAGATACTTAAGGAGCACCAAGGCCATGGTTGTAAAGGAAAGAAAGCTGAATCAGACCTGTGTTCTTCTCTTGAATGAATCATTTATCTCCCCTTAGCCTTGATTTCCTAAGAAAGAAACTAAGCACAGTAGATTAGATGGTCCCATCCTTTTCTAAAATCTCATAATATCTGGCTCCATTTGGAATCTAATAAATATCAATTCTGCCACAGTGCTTTGCATTAATTTACCTAACACTAGTTTGGCTTAGGTAATTTGCAAGGTGTATTCCACCCATATTGAGGTTACCAATGGAATTGGGCAGTGGTTATATTTGTTTTGGGGCATTTTAAAACAGACACTAAGGATCTTTGCCTTTGCACATCTTTTTCCTTTTCCCAAATTAGTCTGCCTTCCCTTCCTAAGTATCTTTCCATAACCTCATTTCTTCCCAAGGTAGACAAATGTCAACAGATGACTTTTTTTAACCTTCTCTGAAACCCTAGCCTATTGTGATCAACTATTTTCACAGTGCTTAGAAGTATTCAGTTCACTTTTCTCATGCTTCTATTGTGAGGTAGATAGAACAGTTATAGTTATGCCTATTTTACAGATGAGAAAACAGTTTCAAAACAATAGAGGATCACCAGGTCATATAATCAGACAGCTGATAAACATCATAGTCAAGATTTGAACCTTATTATTAAAGCTGTACTCTTTTCATCATGCTATATCCTGATTTGTAGGACAGGTTGTGTGATGTGTGTGTGTGTGTGAGAAAGAGAGAGAGAGAATATGGAGCTCGGTGTGATAGACATTCCCTTACTTTTCCCTTAAATTGATGCCCCTTTTGAATCTCTATAGGACACAAAACTAATTCTGTTTCCAGGACTTGTCCAAAACTATCATAGTCATGAACAGAATGAATTTATCTCTAGAGTTGGATCACTCAGTGTATGGTACATATTTTTACTGCAGTTTCTGAGTCCTCTGTTGAAATTGCATTTACATTGGTTACTCTAGAGTTCTTGACTTTTCATGGAAGACTAGATTTCAGAATTAGTCCCTTGCTCTTTTCTCAGTTCTCTTGCTCTCAATACAGTTGGGTTTTCTGTCACAGCCCAACATGAGTGAAGCAGTTTGTATCTCATCAACAATAACTTTTCAGCAGATCTTTCTTCCTACACATACCTCAGATTAGGACTCCTTCAGTTGCTAAAAGCTGCTAGAAGTAACTTGACTTTGAGCAAATGCTTGTCTATGTGGAAAGCAGGAAAATGATTTATGATGTTATGCTTCTCTTGCAATATGATCATTTGAATGTAAAGCATTAGACATCATCACTTCTTTTTCTTCATGGTCTTCTAAGTGGTGATTCTTGTACTGTCTTGCTTGATGGCCTATCCTGACCTCTCCATACTATTAAAAGGCAAAATATATTAGTAGGTTTTAGTCTTGAACTTTACTATCTTTAAAACAGTTGCCCATTATAGTTGAAGAAAAATTGCTTATATGTGGAAACAAAAACCCTAAGCAGTTAAAGCAAATCTTGGCATCTCTAAATTATGAATGGTTTAAAATAATTGACCACTTTCTACTCTGAGTCTGTGACTGTGAACATAGTGAGATAGCATCATAGAATGATTGAACTGGAATGGACATTAGAACACAGAGCACAGAATTTTAAAGCATCAAATATTAGTTGAAGAGGACCTTAAAGGACACCTAATTCAGTTTCCCAATAATCCCATCTACAAAATTGTTGACATGTTTTTAGAGGGCAATACAGTTTGTATTGTACAAACAGATCATTAAATAGCAACAATATTTAGTTACCGCTGAAAGTTTATCCATTAGCTTTGGGTGATTGGGTATTTTGTTATTATTCTTGTTGCTGGGCAATTGGGTGGTTTCTGTTATTGTTTTGTTGTTACTTTCCCTTCCTTCTGTAGCACCTAGGTTCTCTTAGTTTTATCTTATTTTATTTTTGGTGGGATGGGTGGGGGAGAGCAGTCACTAATCTTATCTTACCCACTTGGGACAATGATTCAGTTTCCCGGATGGAAGTGCATCATTGATGGAATAATGGAATAAAATACTCCACACTGATTATAGGGTCTGTTGGTCTTTGTTGCTTGAGATAGGCTTACCCATAACCAGTCTAGTTTGGTTAGTTTAATGTGTGGTAAAATTGGTCAAGCAAAAGCAACTTGAATGTATGGTATACTTCTGCCAGTTTCCAGAAGAAATAAAAATGTCCTTCTCAGATCCGTTTTCAGTCTTTGGAGTGAGAGTCTTGCCACAAAACTACCTTTGGCAGATTTTCATGCCAGTAAAAATGGTTTTGCCTAGAAAACCACATATTCAAAAAGGGTAAAAAAAGGAATCCTGTCAAAGAAATGTCATACATAGATATTGTAATCACAGTCATAATAATCCTCATTGTGGAAGGAAGTTGGTGGTCTACTTTAGACACAGGCTTGAAATAACTCCACTTTATATCACATAGAAGTATAAAGCTGTTGGCAGTATATTTTTTTTCAGATGAAGAAACTAAGGTTCGTGGAAGTTAAAAGACTTATTCACAACTACTCAGTGACAGTGTATAAACTAAAATCCAAAATTTCAACTCCTAAGTATATGATGAGTTTTAAACCTCTATGTATTTTTCAATCCACACTGCTTCTATCTGTTTGGCTGAATCCTGTCTACACTTGATTTTTAGCAATAAACCTAGCAAAGTACTTATGTATGCCTAATAATATTAATGACCCTTGGGAAGGCTCTTGACACAAAGAATGGATTTATTTGCAAAAAAAGCCCCAAAGAATCCTGGCTATCAATCTTTCTTGTCCTTCCTTCTCCCTACCATGTGTGTTCTACTGAAAGAATGGGTATTTTCAAAGTGGAAATATTTTCAGCCCTACAAACGTGTGAGTTAAGATACTTCCAAATAAAAGGTTTGCTTTCCAACAGTTGTTTTGTATGGGAAATGCCACAGTCTCAGATTAGTATGGATAATTTTAAAATATTATTCAAGATGAACCTGTATACCTTAGTAGATATTTGTTGCTTGTGATATACTTCAAGGATCTGTCATTTTATTTGTTTGGGTACTTAATTGATGTCTATAAAAATGCTGTAGCCAAAAAGAAAAAAAAAAGATTGATCACCTTGTGACCAAACTGGTAATGAATATATTTGAGCTTGCCTAAACTGGTACTTGAGGGACAGAACAGTAAGTAGTTCATTACTGGATTCATTCATGAAGCCTTTCCAGTATGGTTGGGACTGCCAGAATCTGCATTCTAATTGCCTAGCCTTTGAGAGGATAGGGTCATTTCCACTCTAAGATGAGACAGTAGATGACTTTAGTTAAGAACCCATGGTATGGCTATGGAAATATTTTGTGAAAGTTGATGTGATATGCCATAAAACAGCATTGGACTGGGAATCAGAAGACTTGAGTATGAGTGCCAAGTGTATCATTTACCAACTAGGTGGCAAGTCATTGGAGCACTTCAGTTTTTTCTTTGAATATCATTTTCCTTATCTGTCAAATAAAAACAACACTACTTTTGTCACCTACATCACAGAGGAGTTGTGGGCAAAGTGCTCCATAAACCATAGAACCCAATGTAAATGTGACCATATTGTTATCTTCTGTGTCCTGCTACAGCTTACTATAATTATCCATCTGTGAATGCTTATGCAACTATACACTAGAGCAGCAGTTCTCAACATGGGGGTTGCGACCCCTTTGGGGGTTACCTAAGACCGTGGGAAAACACATATTTCCAATGGTCTTAGGAACCGAGACACCACTTCTCTATTCATCTCCAGGCAGGTCCACCCACATGCAGATATGCCCACATATGAGTATTAAAGGGTTGCAGCATTAGGAAGGTTGAGAACCACTGCACTAGAGTCATTGAATAAACTTGTGTTCATCACTCATACCAGAAACTGCCTATAACAGAGAGAAATGGAAGCCCTGTCTTTGATACTTCAATTCCAAACAAGCAAAAAGTATAGACACAGGGGCTAGAAGATGAGTGTTGAGAAGTTATTTCTTTTTTTTTTTTTTTCTTTTTGGGGGGCAGTTGGGGTTAAGTGACTTGCCCAAGGTCACATGGCTAGTTTTTTGTGTTAAGTGTCTGAGGCCGGATTTGAACTCAGGTACTCCTGACTCCAGGGCCGGTGCTCTATTCACTGCGCCACCTAGCCGCCCCGAGAAGTTATTTCTTGAAGACGAAAGAGAAGTTAAATTAATTTCTTCTCTCCTTATAAGCCTGTTATGAAACCTCATATTTTTAAAAAAGTTTGGGACCATATAGATAGATATGTCTGTCTGTCTGTCTATCTGTCTATGGAAAGCATGATGCTTGATTGATGAAAACTCTTCTTTCATTGCAGAACACAAGTGTAACTGCAGTATAGTTGGAAGCCTGGATGGGAATCGATGCAACCAAACCACAGGGCAGTGTGAATGTCATCCAGGCTACAAAGGGCTTCGCTGTGACTCCTGCAAAGAGGGCTTTTATCCAACCAGCACCAACGTCCAAGGACTCTGTCTTTCTTGTGACTGCAACCCCCATGGAGCCATCAACTCAACTTGTAGCAGGTAAGCAGATGAAGGAAGAGAAGAAGGTACTGTTTTGGGTAAAGGAGTTTCTACTTCCCAGAGAAGTGAGATCACTTGAAATAGGCCTTAGGAAGAAGGAAGTCTGCTTTACATCCAACATGAGACAAAGCTGTAAAGGTTTACCATTTAATCTACAATCCTCTTAATTTGGTCAAAGTTTCCCCTGTTGTTACTGTTTTTCTCTATGTTAAGTACAAAAAGTATAATGATGACTGACATTACTAAAATGTTTTTGCATCTGTTATCTCCTTTCATAAAGAAAATATTATTATCTCCATTTTATGGATTAAGAAATTAAAGTTTAGAAAAGTTAAATGTTTTTGCCTGTGGACAAAGAGTAAATAAGTTGTAGAACCTGGTACAAGAACCTGGCTCCTTTGATTTCCATTTACAGACAAACCAGAAAATAATTCCAGTGCAATTCTTAGTTAAAATACAGTGTGAATCAATTCAGGATGCAGATTTTGGAAGGCATTATGGTTTGATGTAAGGAGCACTCTACTTGAAGGTAGAAAAAGACCTGGGTTCAGGTTTTAACTTAACTTATTCTGATTAAGTCACTTAAACTCTCTGAGCCAGTTTCCTCATCTGTAAAATGGCAATAATAGTACTTACACTAGTTTATCTTCATTGTTGTTATGAGGAAAAGGCTTTATTGAAATGCTGTGTAAATGTAGGTTTATTGGTAAATTTGGTCTTTATTTCCTCTTCCCAGCCACAGACTATCCCTCTAACCCTGGCTAGCCACTTTCCAAATGTGTGGAACAATGAGAATAACTCTTGACCTAGAGGTCAGGTGACCTGAGTTCTAGTCTCAGCTTTACCAGTAACTGGCTACGTAAAGCTTGGGCAAGGGTCATTTCATCTTTCTGAGCCTTAGGCTTTTTGTCTGCTAAAATGAAGGCACTGGACTAAACGATCCCAGAATTCCCTTTTAGCTGTGATGGTTCTTAAGTCTGTGATTTGAAAGAAAAATTAAGGGAAATCCATTACCACTTCTTTAATGGACTTTACTATTATGGCAATAGTGTAGCCTTTGTAATTGCAGTATAGGGTCTGCCCATCATTTGGCAACTTGTTTGCTTTAAAATGTGGAGGTCAGCCTTTCCCCCAAGACGGCGCTGAAGGCGAAGAAGGAAGCCGTTTCTGCCCCCCCCCAAGACAGAAACCAAATCCAAGGCCTTGAAGGCCAAGAAAGTAGTGCTGAAGGGTGTCCATAGCCACAAAAAGAAGAAGATCCAAACATCCCCCACCTTCCGGTGACCCAAAACACTAAGACTTCGAAGGCAGCTCAAATACCCTCGGAAAAGTGCCCCTTGGAGAAACAAGCTTGGTCACTATGCCATCATTAAGTTTCCCTTGACCACTGAGTCTGCTATGAAGAAGACTGAGGACAGCAACACCCTAGTCTTCATTGTGTACATCAAGGCCAACAAGCATCAGATCAAGCAGGCCGTAAAGAAGCTGTATGACATCGATGTGGCCAAAGTCAACACACTGATCTGGCCTGATGGAGAGAAGAAGGCCTGTGTCCATCTTGCTGCAGACTACGATGCATTAGATGTTGCCAACAAATTTGGAATCATCTAACTTACTGTGCCCAGCTGTGTCCCATTCCACCTACAATAAAGAGTTGTCCGGAATATAAATAAATGAATGAATGAATGAATAAAATAAAGTAAAATAAAATGTAGGTGTCACTGGCTAGAATTGAAGCTAGTTGGCATTCAAAAGGTAGCTAAACCATAAGGAGCAGCATTGCAATGATTGCTTCTTTTATATAGACTCTGGTTCAAGAAATCAGAAGTGCCAGGGGAACAGGAAAGGAAATGCTTCATTAGGTTTGTTGTGCTGTGGCTCTCTGGATGTTTGACATATAATGCTCTTGGTGTCATGTGGAATGTTGCTTTCAAAGAGCTTGCATTCCATTGGATTGCCCATTATAGTCTAGAAATCATGCTGTAGAGCAAACACTGGGTTATTTTTGTTGGAAAATAGATGATACGGGAGACGAGAGGAATATAATCTTTTCTTTACCAAGTGAAAGGCTTACTTATGAAAGAGAGAGAATTTTTGTCCTGCTTAGCTCTGGAGGCCAGAAGTAGGAGCAAAAGGTGGAAGTTTTAAAAAGACAAATTTTGGCTGAATATGAGGAAAAGCTTCCTAATGGCTTTCAAAAAATGAAAAGTAGGAATTTGGATGACGTCTTGTTAGGGAAGTTGTAGAGAGGAATCCTGCTTAGGTATGGCTTGGATGAGATGTGGCATCTGAGGTCTATTCTAACTCTAAGATTCTAAGATGGTCCTTGTCTAAAATAACTTACAATATCTACTTTTATCTGTCTGTCTACTTACATATATATATATGTCATATAGCATATTGAAGTTTATAAAGCACTTTACTTGTACAGATGTCACTTGATCTTTATAATAGCATTATGAGATAACTGTTACTAGCCCCATATTATAGATCATAAAAATGAAACTCAGAAGAAGTGAGTCCCCTGTCACACAGCAAGTGGCAACTAAAGCCAGATCTTTTGTGTCATTGCCTTTTGGCTCTTTCTGCTACACACTTGTCATAAGACAAACCGACAAAAATGGATATAATAGATATAATGCAGTAGGCATCAAACTATTATGTTGTTTCCTTTCTTAGTCTTCTATTTGCTGCTGTTCTTCTTTATGACTAAAGAAAAAAAAACACAACAAGCTAGCTCCTCTGGGAGAGACAACTAAGCCACTAATTCTTAACTTCAAAAGTTCTCTTGTCATGCGTGCATATGGCTTTGTGATGCCTTCTCTTAGCTTCCCTGAAAGAAATCACTGTAAAGAAACCTGCTGTCTTGAAAACTCAAGCTGTTTGTAAGGCTTTTGTTCTATGTTGTTAATGGATTGTTGGAGTTTCAGGAAACTGGTTCTTTAATAGTTTAGCTTTTTCCTGATTTAAATGGTAAACTGACTTTTCCACAAAGTCAGAAGCATTGTTTATCCTAAACTGTATTCCTAATGGGACTGTCAGGTGGCGCAGTGGATAGCGGGCTGGGCCTGGAGACAGGGAGGCTCTTCTTGCTAGGTTCCATTTCATCCTGAGACTCTTACTAGCTGTGTGGACCTGGGCAAGTCATTTAACCCTATTCCTCTCAGTTTCCTCATTGGTAAAATGAGCTGGAAAAGAAAATGGCATGGGGGAAAATTAAAATGTTAATGCACTGTTGGTGAAGTTCTACAGAGCAATTTCTCCCTATGCCTCACCTTTACTAAATCAATTATTTGCTCTCATTGAGATCTACAAACCCTGTACTCCCTTCTCCTACTCAGTACTTTTTCAGGCTACTACATCCGCCTCACTTTTCTTCTTCTCCAGTATTAATCCCACAGGTTAGCCATCACTTGGCCCCCGTGTTCTCATTACTCATCTTTTGCTAAACTTTTAATCATGTGAGTTTATCCTGGGGCATATGTAAGTTTTGACTCCTAAATAAACCTATGCTCAAATACGTGCTGACTGAGAGGATGATGAAATACTTACCATGCAGATGTACCACTTTTATATTATATCTTGCTGTGAAGTCCAGGAATGATGTGTATCTATGATTTTTAATCACATTTTACTCACTCCTGTGGAATAACAACTATTTGTTTAAGTTCTTATTTAATAATCCTTGAAGATGTTATTAAAATCTAGAGAAGGACTAACTTGAAATGATGACATGAGGATGAATTAAAGAAACTGGAACTTCAAATATCTGAAAGACTGCTATGTAGAAGAAGCATGTTCTTTGTGCCTTCAAAAGGCAAAACTGGGTCCTTTGGGAGAAAGTTAAAAGGAAACAGATTTCTGCTTAATATAAGGATACATTTCATAACAATTAGAGCTATACAAAAGTGAAATGGGCTGCTTGATGAAATAATAAATTCCTTATTACTTGAAGTATTCAAACAGAGGCCAAATGAATTTTTCAGAAATGTCAAAATTGTTTCATGTAATCAGGAAAAACTTTGACTAGATCATATCTCAGGTCCAGTTCAACTCTGACATTCATTGAAAATTTCTTGGTCACAAAAAACAAATATTTCCATTTAAGTAAGCTTTCTATAGGATGTTGTTCACCAATCCTAACAAATTCTACTCTGTCTTTTATTCTAGGAAAATAATGCAAAGGCATACTGGTTACTATCATATATTCTTTTTAAAAAGAAAGTTCCTTACAGATCTACGTTATACCCAGTTTTCATTTTAGAAAACATACTGAAGATGGTGGCATAGAAGCAGCAAGGTTCCACAGCTCCCACACAATCACCCTATATACCCATAAAATACGACCCCAGACAAATTCTAGGACTCTCAAACTCACAAAAATACAGAAAACACATCTCTCGCTGAAGGCAGCTCGGCGGCAGGGGCTCATCGCGGCAGGCTGGGAGCCGAGGCCAGCCCAGCCTGAAACGGAAACACAGCCAGGCCAGGCCCCAGGGTGGTTGGGAGGAGCTGAGCCGAGCCATAGCCAGTCTACAAGAGAGAAGATCTACAGCACATGGAGCAACTACCAAGGCGTGAAAAACAAGGTTTAGAGAAAGGCAGCTCAGCAAGAGGGGCTCATCCAGCAGGCCGGGAGCCGAGACTAGCCCAGCCTGAGACCAAAACCGCGGCCAGGCCCAAGGGCGGTCAGAAGGAGCCGAGCCTCCCAAGCTGCAGCGTGAGTCTACTTCAGAGAAGATCTTCTGCATCTGGAGGGATCTTCACATCTAGCAAGCCAGGATTAGAGACGGTCAGTAAAAGTGAAACTTTGAAACTTAATTTGGGGGAGGAAAAGCAGTTCTGCCAATCTGCCCCCAGGGCAAGGTGGGGAAGGGCAGGAACTGCTGTAACTGATGACTGCCCCCACTGGGCTGCTTCAGAGCCCCTGGCCTGTGGACCCCAAAGGGGGGCTGAGTCAATTGATCAGGGCCCACTGCTCTTGCGTAGAGCAGCCTGGATCCAGATCATGGTCTTGGGTGGTGGACCTGGGATGCGCTTTCAGCAAGCCAAAGCTGGTGGGGGCCACAACACCCCCCTAATAACTCCGGCAGCTATGAAAACCCCAGCGATTTGGAACAGAGCTTTCCCCGCCTGGAAGCAGAGTTCCACAAATCTAAAAAACCAACCAATTAATTGACTGACCAACATGAGGAAAAGGAAGCAAAATAAGAACAGCAATAAAACTCTACAATCCTTTTTTGTGGACAAAAAGGATCAAAGCATGGAACGGGAGGAAGACAACACAGTCAGAAGTCCCACACCAAATGCTTCCAAGACACTTGAGGAATACCTAGCAGCTATAGATCAACTTAAAAAAAAGACTTTGAAAAACAAATAAGAGAAGTGGAGGAAAAATTGGTAAGAGAAATGAGAATGATGTGAGAAAATCATGAAAAGAGAGTCAACAACCTGACTGAAGAAAACAACACTTTAAAAAATAGATTAACTCAGGTGGCAAAAGAAGACGAGAAAGCCAATGGGGAGAAAAAATGCCTTAAAAAGTTGAATTTCCCAGATGGTAAAAAAATCTCAAAAGCATTCTGAAGAGAATAATTCCTTCAGAATTGGAGTGGAGCAAGTAGAAGCTAATGACTTTATGAGAAACCAAGATACTATTAAACTGTTACAAAGAAATGAAAACATAGAAAGCAATGTGAAATATCTCCTTGAAAAAGCCACTGATCTGGAAAATAGATCCAGGAGAGACAGTTTGAAAATTATTGGTCTACCTGAAACCCATGACCAGAAAAAGAACTTGGAAAGCATCCTTCAAGAAATCCTCAAAGAAAATTGCCCTGATATTTTAGAATCAGAGGGCAAAGTAGAACTTGAAAGAATTCACCGATCACCTCTTCAAAAAGATCCCCAAAAGAAAACTCCTAGAAATGTTATTGCCAGGTTCCAGAATCCCCACACCAACGAGAAAATATTACAGGCTGCCAAGAAAAAACCATT
>JAQQSW010000190.1:52871-71287 GCA_028646575.1 Pseudocheirus occidentalis
GCTTTTTGGAGGGCAGTTGGGGTTAAGTGACTTGCCCAAGGTCACACGGCTAGTTTTTTGTGTTAAGTGTCTGAGGCCGAATTTGAACTCAGGTCCTCCTGACTCCAGGGCCGGTGCTCTATTCACTGCGCCACCTAGTTGCCCCAGTATGAGGGTTTTAAATATTGTTTGTTAAAACCAATGTCCTCAGTTTATTACTGCTAATTTTGCAGCGTCATGCTCTATGAAAAATCATGCATAACTTTAGCTGTGGTTTTGCAACAATATTAGCCATTGAGATAGTTATATTTTCTAGGTCAAGTCTGCTGGGTATTTTTTTTTCATGTTGTAAATCCATGTGTTCTTGTAGGTATTTTTTCACATCTTCCTAAAGAGTAGGTATATAGTAGACAGAGTGCCAAACTTAAGAGTCAATAAGACATAGGTTCAAATCCTGCCTAAAATACTTATTAGCTCTGTAATCATGGGCAAATAATATAAACTGTCTTAGCCTCATTTTCTTCATCTGTAAAACGGAGATCAAATCAGCACCCATCTCACAAGATTATTGTAGGAATCATATAAATGTTAGTTTTTATTAGCTTCCTATCATTCACAAATTAACAGATGACAAATTCCCACACAACAAATACATATTAAGAATTCAACAAATTAAAAACAGGAACATTATCCCAGATAAAACTGTTTCCCACAATTATCTGATCATAACACACATCCCTTTAAATATGTGTGTGTGACTGTGTAAAAAAATGCATCCAAGTAAAACAAATATACTTGTCATGTCATCTATAGTCCTAATCCATAAAAATTTAAGAGAAACTTTTTTAGAATGGATATTACCATACGCAAATGCTTATTACAATATCTTTAAGCTATGTTGAATGAAACTTTCAAAATGTAGAGACCTTGTGAAAGAAATCAAAATCTTATGGATACATAAGGATATGTATAGGACATAGTATAGATACTATAGGATAGTATCTGTCTAGTATAAGGATACTATAGGATCCTTATACTAGGATAAAGTATAGATCATACCCACCATCCCATCTGCTAGCACACGAGCTACACAACAGGCCTGTGAGGCAGGAAGAGAAGATGGTATTAACGCTGTTTTGCTGATTAAGAGCTAGTCTCAGAAAGCTTAAGGATCTTAATCATAGATTGTTGAATTGGAAGGAACATGAATGAATGAAGCATTTATTAAGCATTTATTCTGCACAAAGCACTGTGCTAAGGACTGGGGATACAAATTGAACAACATGATAGTCCTTACTCTCAAAGAACTCACATTCTAATGGAGATAATGCATATGAAAGGTTTCTGCTGCATCAGACGGAAAGGTCCCATAGTCCTTAGGGTGCGGTGGCAAAACAAATGGTAATATCTCTTTAATGTTACTTCCACTGATAAAGTAGCCATATCTTTTGTTTAAATGTTTGACAGTGCCAAAGACTTTGGGGGCAAGAATGTTCTTTTCTACATCTTTAGTAGCTGTAGCTTTAACACCTACAGGAGAAGTGGACAGTTTATATCTCCACAGAATTTGTTCCCCAGCAAATTTGGTTCCAAGCACTATGTTGGAAGCCTATTCCCAAGGTTTTTGAGTTCAATATCCTGGGCTGCCTTCATCAGTGGAGTTTGGTCAAGATAGTAGTGGTAGTTTTGACTGGACTGGTATATATGCTGCTTCTTGACCCTCTCTCGGGGTGCCTTGCTGCTTCAGACATCAGATATAATTTCACTCTTACCTAATTCTTTAGCATGAATCTTTTCTGCAGTGTTCCAGTCTTGTCCAGCCTTGTCTTAAAGATCTTCTGGTGACAGCTTAGTATCTACTTTGAGGCAATTGATTTAATTTTTGGATAGCTCTAATTTTCAGATAAAATTTTCCTTTTATGGTCCCAAGTCATTCTCCCCATAGTTGTTTTATTTTTAAATTTTTTTTAATCCTTTGTTCCTAATTCTGTCCTAGGAAGCTAAACCAAACAAGTCCAATTTTCTTCCATGCGTTAGTCCTTTAAGCATTTGAAAATAGCTATCATGTCCTAATCCCAAAAGTCTTTTTAAACTTTAAGATACACGTAACAAAAGTGGGCCTTGGACTCCAAGTCTCCTGACTCTAAATCCAAAATGGTTCACATGAGAAGCTAATTTACTTTTCAAATATTAAGCCACCATGAAACATCCTAAAAGTCCATTGGTTTTTCTAAACACAGCATTATATCAGAGAAATTTTAGTACATGTAGAATGGTTATATCAGAGAATGAGTTCCTTCCATACTTGGTGGTCATAATGGAATGAATAGCTCTTTAAAACAAGTTCTGTAAGCTTCATTTTTGAGGCTTTACAGGACTGAAGTAGTTATACCTTTTTATGGGAAACCAGGGGAAAACTCAGGGCCAAACGCCTCAATGTTACAATTCAGACTCTGAATTAGGTAGAAGGGCTCAACAGTGTCTTGGTCTGCTTCACCCTCTAGGTTACATATTTCATGTCCTGAAAAACACAGCTGCCTTGGGAAAAGGAGCACTGATTAGATTTTCTAATGGAAGTAGGGGAGCCAAGGCTTTCTCTGTAGAACAAGGGTCCTTCTGTTCTAGCCTGAGTCTACCAGTATCAGTTTTAGAGGCTCCCTTCAGAACTGCAGATAAAAAAAGATACCCAAACAGGCTAGGAGTTTGCAGTTTTATATTCTGAGTATAAAAAAGAACTTCATAATGATTAGAACTGGCCCAAAGTAGAATGGGCTGCTTCATTAAATAGAGAGTTTGCTGTCACCAGAAGACTTCATGAAGATGTTGGATGACAATTTGTCAGCAATATTATAGAAGAGATTCACATGTCAGGTAGAAGCTGAATATAAAATTGGATATAAAATCTTCTGACTTTTATCAGTCAAGTACTTTTTAAGTGCTTCATGTGTACTAGGCTCATCTTCTAATGGGCGAGAACACATGTAAACAGTTTTACAAGAGAAAAACAGTGTAATGAGGAGGTCATGGCAAAGAGAAGGCACTGGCAGTGATGAGGAAAGGGGAAAAGCCTCTAACAGGTTGAATTTAAGCTAAGAAATGAAGGAAGCCTGGAGGTAAAGTTGAGGAGGGAAAACATCCTAGGCATGAGGACGTCAAGTGATAAAGCACAGAATCAGAAAATGGAGGTTTGTTTCCAAGGAGCAGCAAGACAAGTATCAACAGATCATTGGGTCAGTGGATGGGAAATATAAGAAAACTGGAAAGGTTGTGACAGCTTTAACAGTCAAACAGAGGATTTTATATATGAGCCTGGAGATAATAGGGAGCTACTGAAATTTTTTGAGTGGGTGTATGTGGTGGGAGTGGGGTCAGGGAGGCATGACATAATCAAACCTATACTCGAAGATCATTTTGCTAGCTGAATGACAGATGGATTGCAGTAGGGAGAATCTTGAATTAGGGAGAGCAATCATATGGCTGTTAACAATTGTCCAGGCATGAGATGATGAAAGTCTGCCATCAGCATGGTGTCTACGTGAATAAAGAAAATGAGGTACACACATATGTATGTGTGTGTATGTATATATATATATATATATATTTATTTATATTTGTATGCATGCACATATATATAAATATACACACCTACCCACCCCACCTCCCACACATATATCTCCTCCAACAGCTTTCCCACTCTCATTTCTGCCTTATAACTTTCTTTCAATCTAGCTGCCTCAGGTCTCTCTCCAGTCTTGTTCATCTTACATTCAGCTGCCAAAATGATTTTCCTGAAATATAGGATTGACCACGTCACCCGCTCTACTCAGTAAATTCCAGTGGCTCCGTATCATCTCTAGGATCAAATATAAAATCATTTTTTTGATGTTTGAAGTCCTTCATATGTTGACCCCACTGCAGCCCCATCTTTTCAATCTTCTTACCCTTTACTCCCTGCCACATACTTTTCAATCCAGCGACACTGGTCTCTTTGTTGTTCCATGAACAAGATACTCCAACTCTTGGCCCTGGACATTTGCTGATCCCCTTTCCCTGGAATACTATCCCTCCTCATCTCTGCCTCTTGACTTACCTGACTTTCTTCAAGTTCCAAGTAAAATCTCACCTTCTACAGAAAGCCTTCAACTCCTCTTAATTCTAGTTCCTTTTCTCTCTGATTTCCTATTTACCTTCTGTGTAGCTTGTTCACACATATTTATTTGCATGTTTTCTCCTCCATTAGATTATAAACTCCTTGAGGGCAGGGACTATCTTTTGCCTCTTTATCTTCAATACTTAGCATAGTGACTGGCATATAGTAGACACTTAAAAAGTGTTTGTTGACTGATTGAGAGATGTTGTAAAGTAGAAATAACAAGGCTTAGCAACATATTATATATGTAGAGTGAGTTCAAGAAAAGAGGCCAGGATGACACAGGGTTAGGAGCTTCAGTGACTGGGAGAATGCTAGTTCCCTAGACATTCATAAGGAAATTAAAAAAAGGAAAGGTAATGAGTTGTTTTAAGACATATTAAGTTGGAGATGCCTACAGGACATCCAGTTTGAGGTGGATGTCCAAGAGGTAGTTGGTAATATGTGTGTGGCTATGCCCTTTAAAACATGACTCCTTCCTACCTTTCTGATCTTTGTCCATTATTCTCCTTCCCACACACAAGCCCACCCTGTAGTATAGATACAGTGGCCTCTGTGCTATTTTTCACACACAATGCTCCATCCCCACACTCGATGCCTTTGCCTGCCCTGACTACTCCCTGTGCTATTCTCTCTCCTCACCTCTGCTTCCCAGCTTCCGGCTGGAGACCTTTCCAAGTATTTGCTTTCCTTACACCCCTACCTCCTCCCCTCATTGCTTTAAGATTGCTTTTCATTTATGCCGCATATATCATTTGTGTGTGTATTATATATGTATCTATATATTACATTATATATAAAACATCATATGTATATATGTATGCATAGTTACCATTAGAATGTGAGCCCCTTGAAAGCAAGGATCATATTCTTCCTTTTCTTTGTATCCCCAATTCTTAGCATAGTGCCTAGGCCCTAGCTTGTAGTAAGTGCTTAATAATGCTTGTTGGATGAAGTAATAAACGAAGCCACTTATTAAGTACTTACTATGGCTCAGGCAACATGTTGAGCTCTAAGAATAAAAAAATTTTTAAAAGACAATCCCTGCTCTCAAGAAATTTATAAGGAGAAGATATTTCATATAGAGAAATTGTGGCCAGAAGAGAGAAGCAAAATTGCCTTTCTGGGAATTTTGGGGAGTCTAGGGGAATCAGAGGGATTGTGCAATAGATACAGGGTCTAGTAGTCAGTTAACATGCCCTTTCTAGAAACAATAAGGATATTGATTAGATTACTATTCCTAGACAAGAGATGAAAATTCATGGGGGCGGGGGTTGGGGAAGTAAGGAGATTTAAATGGATGGCTTAGCCTTAAGGCAAGAGTTCTTAGAGCTCAGTGGGTTAACTTCTCCAAGTACTGGTGGCACAGATCCTGGAGGTCCTGTGTAGGTGCCAGGCCAGGTAGAGGGAAGTATGGCATCGTGGCTGGACAGATGGCAAGATGATTTGGGTGGAGAGGACCTGTAACCTCCCTTGCAGCTCTGAGGTTCCATGATTCCAAGTGTCACATTGCTGACATAGCAACCTCTGAGACTATCAAAGCAGACTCATAGAGGTTAGATGACTTATAGAATTTAGATCCAGAAAGGACCTTAGTTATTAGTTATTATGTAGTCCCTTATTCTATGGATCAAAAGAAGTGATATACCCAAGGTGACATGATTAAAAAAATTAATGACTGTGTTTTGGGGATTGGTTACAGCTCACATTTATGAAATTTTATAATTTTCCAAGTGTTCTACATGCATTATCTTGTTTGACACATTTGGACAGCTTATCTCTATTGTGAGTTTTTCATATGTTTCTTCCAATTTTTCCAAGCCACAATGGCCTCATGTCTTGCATTTCATATAAACTATATGAAATCCTTCCTTTCCTCACCTCTCTCCCTCTTCTCTCTTCTCTGTCCCTTTCCTCTCTATCACCTCCTTGTCTTTTCTCTAGTCATTTCTTAGTTTTTGTTCCACAGCTCATTCTACAAACTATGTTTTCAGATACTGAAACAGGACTTTTGACAGATTCTTTTGTCATGCACTGCCAGTGCCCTGAAGTTGACATCTAAAATCATAAACTGAAAATAATCTATAGATGTATATAATGAAAGACAGTGCCCATTTTTATATAACAGTTGAGCAAAACTTGTAGTATTTCATCATGATCGAACTAATGGACTGTCAGCTGTATCTCTCTCAAAGGACAGATTTATCTTTTATTGGTCATTGTTGACAAGCAAATTGTAGTCTGTGAGCAACATTTGAAGAATAAAGTGCTGATACAAGGCATATTATATTAACGTTTCTAAGTTCACCTGATACTTATTTTATTCTGTGACCTGTTTATTTTTAATTATGTAATAAGCTCCTATCAAAGGTAAATGTTGAACTAGGCAGGCAGCAAAGTGCTGACTAATACAAAGCATTGGTTTTTTTTTTTCTCCAAATACAGTTTCATTATTATTTCAGTAACAAAGTGAAAATTGTGAGATAGAATACTGGACTGTGTGTTGAGATTTTTATGCTAGTCCCAGCTCTCTGTTAGACCTTGGACTAGGCACTTCTTTTTCTCTGTGCTTCAGTTTTCCAAATCTGTAAGTGGATTGTACCAGAGAAACATCATCATCATCATCATCATCATCATCATCATCATCATCATCAATTTAATGAGCTTAAATAACAAGCATTTCAAGATAGCATTAACTTCTTGCCTTCAGTTTGTATCAAAAATTCTATTCTCTATTACCAGATGTCTTCTGGAAATAAAGAATGAGCAACTAGGTGGTGTTGTGGATAGATTTGTAAATGCAGTATTACCTTGGGGAATAACTGTGTGACCCTGAGCAAGTCACTTAACTTCTGTCTGCCTCACTTCTCTCAACTGTAAGATGACGATAATAATAACATCTACTTCACAGAGTTCTTGTGAGGATAAAATATTCGTTAAGCATTTAGCATAGTATCTGGCACATAGAAGGTATTTGATGAATGCTTGTCTTTCTGCCTTCCCACTTTCTCTAGACTGTTTATTCAAAGCTCAGTAATTTGGCTTTCAACAATAGTGTTCCCTACACATCCAGAACAACCACAAGGTTCCTTGCTAAGATATTTTACTTCTTCTCTAACTGAAATTTGGAACTTCTGCCTTTAGAGATAGAGCAGCCTAATGAAGTCCTTTGAGAAGAGTGGAAAAAGATAACTCCAAAACAATTCTGATGTTCAGTTGGTATTTCATCAATACTGGTTCTGATTATAAGTATTTGGAAATATTTCATTTGGAAATAGAATCACAAAATAGGAACTTAGATAAAAAAAAATCTACCAGAAAATTCTCCCAAATATATCAGAGGTTTGCCTAAAGACCTGCACAACAAGAATATTGTATTTAATGAAGATAATAAACTCGTAATTTAATAAATTATATTATTTAATAAAGATATAAAATATAAATAATTTATTTAACTAACTTCAAATTTTGGTTTTGCTTAACGGTAATGTAACAAGAAGGAATCAGTCATTTCAAGTTCTTGCAAACTAATATTACTAAAATTGCAGAGTGCTTAATGCGATTACCAGCCTTCTACCACCACAAAATATTTGAGCTGGGATGAACCTTAGAACAGAGGACATTCTAGCTGAAAGAAACCTTACAGAGCATCCAGCCCAGTTTCTTAATTTTGTAGTTGAAGAAAGTAGCTCAAAGATTGACCCAGGGTCACACAGTGAGTGATTGACAGAACTGGAACTAGTAACTAGATATATTGACTGACAGTCTCATGTTCTTTCCATCTTCCTAAAGCTTTCTTAAGGCTTCTCAGGAAGATTTTAGAAAACCCCCTGCCCAAGAGGGTAAGTTGAAAGAAGCTCATTTGTATTGATGTTCAATATAAAAAACAAAAAAACCAAAAACATTAGTTACTACCTACCCTAGTTGGCAGTCATTTTCTTAATCATAATGCAGTCAGAGTTCCATTTCCACAGATGGGTATTCCCTTTGTAATTCTGCCCTAGGCACTCAACCGATTGATTTGAGTGGGCATCCCTCTCCTTTGAGAGCATGCCCTTTTCAACAGCTGCCTAGAGAGGGAAAAACACACACAGAGGCTGATAAACTAGTTGAACAGTCTGGATACCACCCTTCATTTTTTTCCTGGGTAGATTTAAAATAACAGGAAAAGGATTCTTTTCTTTTTTTAAGGAGCTTGAGCAGGAGAGGGGGTGGGGAAGGGAGTGAGGACTGTTCGTTGTAAAGCTGCACTGATAGTGCTTTCTCAACATGTTACTCATGGCCCGGGGCCAAGTTCTGCATGTGTAAGAATTAAATCACTCAGCAAATAGAAAGCTTTGCCTGTGGTCACTTCTTTTATGGAATAAAGCCTTTACAACACCCCCTTTCATGCTCTGCCTCTATTAGAGACTGTTGAACACTCCTCGAGGCAAAGGTCAGTGATATAAATGCAATGAAGCCACAAAAAAAGTCCTGTTAACAGACCAGTTGTGCTCATAAAAATCCACAAGCTTGAAATAAAAGACCTACAGTTTAATACTTGGAGAGGGAGGATTGAACTGGATCTTGATGAGGAGCCAGAAATTTAGAAAATTGAGAGAAACAAAAGATTTGAGATAGAATCTGTTCTTTGGATGCTGCTCTGGTTATGACTTAATGACGAGCTTATATGACTTTGGCTACTTATTACACGTGTGTATAGATTTTTTTTTTAAATCTTTGATCACTGAATCATTGAAAAATCATAGGATGAATTCACTTTATATAGTCTCAATTATTTGGAAACTAATTCTTCCATTTTAGGATTGTTCAGATCCTTTGGCTTTCCATAGTCATAGATTGTTAGTATTAGAAGGAATCTTATAGATTACCCAGTTTTGATATCCTGGAAGATCCCTGGTCAGAAAACATTCATTCAAACCCTACCTTTGCAGCTTATTAGTTATGTCATCCAATGCACTTTACTTCTTTCTGGGCCTTAGTTACCTTATTTGTAAAATGATAAAATGAGATAAAATGCATTTTTTAAACTTTAACTCTGTTTTCTGTGATTTCTAAGGCCTTTGAGTTCTAAAATCTAGAATGCCTTGATTCTAAGTGTTGGTTCTCCAAGATGATTTGAGAATTCTGAGTAGTATAATAAAAAAGATAGAAAATATACATAATAGCACAATACTTAAGGTATTTTTATTAGAATAATCACTTAAATTGTTTCCATAGGATAGTTTCAGGTTTCTTATTTAAATGGCTATCAAAGTGAACTCAGCCTTATTCCATCTTCTCTATGTTGGGAATAATATTTGTAGCATTATAAACATTGTGCAGTTACTGTGAAAAAAAGTGCTTTGTAAATTATGAAGTGCTTTGCAAAGCTCTGCTACTACCTCTCTCTATTAATGAGGGCAAACCATTTTGTTTTGGGGCCTCCATTTTTTCCTTTCTAAGGTAGGTAAATGAGTTTAAGGTAGATAATCTCTGAGTTTCTTTCTTACTCTAAAATTCTATGTTGTAAGGTCTCTTTAAGTTCTAATATTTCATAATTTTTGAAGCAGAGATCCTCTCTACAGTTCTCCCTTACTTTAACCATATTCAAGATTATATTATCTGTGCATGGGACACAAATTCTAAGCAACTTTGGTATTTAGGGAAGTACATAAAATCAAAGATTATTAGCAGGTATTAAATTTCATGTCCTCGCTCCTGTGATTTTATACAAAATGTTTTTTTCTTCAGAGCCTTGCTTTTCCCTAAAAAGGGAATTTAATTCCATGATTTGACATTTTGTTGTCAGATCTGCTTTTAATATTGCCCTCTCCACTAGCACAACACATACTTTATAAATCATTATGCAATCAGCAAAGCTTCTTTGGTTGAAAAAAAGGGTAGCTTTATCATCGAAAACATTGGGTCTTTGTGCTAAACATTCTTTGCTCTTTTGAGAATAAGTAGTCTAAAACATATTTAAAGGGAATCCATCTATTGACTGGAATTCTTCATGTTCTGAAAGAACATTCCATAATATCAAAGATGGCTTCTGACTATCTTGATAGAGTCAAATAATTTTTAAAATGTTCACTTGAACACTAAAACGTAGCTTGGAGAAAACTTTTCATGGCAGAAGGAAAAATCCAACTAACATCATACTTCTAGTACCATGAAATAGGCATGCTAAGGATTTAGGTATAATAGAATAGAATGCTCAAGTTGGAAAGGACCTCAGTGTTTATAGAATGTTAGCACTTTCTGGAAGGAACCCTCTTGGTCATCTAGTCTCACGCTGTTTTTAGTAGAGGAAACTGAGTCCAGCAGAGGTGGGGCGGCTCGCTAATGTGCTTGGCATCAGCAGAAGCCAGACTAAGAAAAATCACTGAGATGTATTTAGTACTACGTTGACAGAGGCGCGGTGTCCCCAACAAAGAAGGTCATAGTCTCTTTGTAGTCTACCACAGCTAACATGATATACGTTTTGGTATCATATTTTAGTAAGGAAATTGGAACACAGCCAGAATAGGGTGAACATGATGCTAAGTGTACTAAACACCATACCACGTGAGGATCAGTTGACAGAGTAGGAGATTTTAGGCAGTAGAATACATGACTTGGGTATGACATGATAACTAACTTCAAGTATTTGGAAGGTTGTCTTGTACCAGAGGGATTAGACTGTCTGTCTGGCCCCAGAGGCCAAATTAAGAACCGTGGTGAGAGTTATGAAAAGGGAGAATTAAGCCTAATGTAAATAAAACAACCTAATGTAACTGTTTTAAAGTGAAACCAGCACTTGGGAGACTGAACTCTCCATCATTAGAGTTCTTGAAAGACTAAGTGACCACTTTTAAAAGAAGAGGTACAGGTTAGTTTTATCTATGTTGCTTGTGACTAGAGAATCACGTAAGGTACCGAGATAACTGTGATTCTTTAATAGCTTGATTCCTTCATTTTACAGAGGAGGAAGCTGACCCAGGGAGGAAGCTATGCCTTATTTCATTTACTTCCAGAATGACACCCATAATAGATAAGTCTGGAGACTTGACCTGTGATATCAGCGGCACTGAGATCTTCTGGGTTAAAAACCACTCTCTACTAAGGCAGCTTGGCACCTTCTCTGCAATTTAGCCTAAGAGCTACCTAAAGCACTGAACTCAGGGTCACATAGCTGGTGTCTGAGATGGTACTTAAACCCAAATCTTCCTGGTTTCAAGTATAGTTCTCTGTTTGCTATAACACTGCCTCTTGATACCTATAATACACACATCAAAGCTGCACATTTACTCTATCCTCTAACAGAATGTCCTATGTTGTGTCCAAAGCTATTTTGAGAGAGTAGGCATGAATAGATAAAAGACAAACCCAAAGCACTGACCCCCTGAATAGACTTACTCTGTCACATTGACATTTTTCTACCAAAGTTGATCAGTGATAAGATATAAAATATTTCCTTAAGGAAAGAGAAGTTTCAGTGCAGATTGCTTCCAACTTTTGAAAGTTTGTTCCAACATTGATTGTAAATTGATTGCTGGATAGCCTCTCAGTTCACAAAGGGCCATTTAATCCGTGATACAACTGAAATAGTGCATATAGTATGTAAAGCTCTTTGCAAACTTGAAAGTGCTTAAACAAGTTCTCTAACTTGCCTATGTCTGAACAGCCAGTGTGTGTCAGTACCTGAAAGCATAGGATCTGAACCTCATAGCCAGGTCTTCCTATGAGGGCTTTGAGGTCAGCTCTCTATCCACTATGTGATGCTGCCTCACTTTGCTAAACGTTGGTTGTTGTTTTGTCATTTCCATTATTATTTTTCGCTCTGAGTCAAAATCCTGTGTCTCTTTGAAGTGTGAGTCTGAACTTCTCATAAACCTATGGAAGCCTGCTCCTATTAAAGCCCTTGTAAGTTCTGAACCTTTTGAGCCCAACACCCAAATATTTAACTTTTCTACATCCTAAGGGAACCAAAAAAAAGTTAAGGACTGAGGACTAGGCAGATCTCATGACATCATAGCAGATTAATTCCATTAACATTTGTTGTTGAGGTATGGGGGCTGTGATACCTGAAGTTCTAGAGATGGAAATAGAGACTAGACAGGGGGCCAAGCCCATTGTTCAGTAGCAGTTCAGGAGGGATATTGGATGCAGAGAGGCCGAGTAGCAGTGACCATTTGTTTATATGGCGTATTGGTCATGGATATTGGTGTATGAGCCAACATGAACGAACAGTTTCCACGCACTCAAATGACTATAGACATGACAGCCAATTTATTTCTTTTTAATAGATATGACACAATTCCAGAAAATAATTTTTCGTATTTGTCTTCTGTCAGATTTTTGTCAGTCAAAAAACATTTCTCCAGTAATCTTTTAATCATCCTGAAGGCTCTTTTGATAAAATGTTCTTGATGTTTGTAACAAAAGAGATGTGCCTTCAGCATTTTTTCTGATCTATGTGAAGAGATGATTTTTTCTGTACTCGAGAGCCAGAGTTTGCTAGCTGTCTCTGGCACTAATTGCACGTTTTTCTATTCCAAAAGGCTTCCTGTAAGAGTCTTAATATCTATTCTACAAAGCAGACTGATATGCATATATAACTGTTGTGCTGGTAGTTTTACAGAATGCTGTTTGGCTAAAGCTGTCAGGAATTTTTGAACCAGCAGAGTTGGATTACTCCCTATATTCTAATGTCAGATGCTACTTTCTTTAGGAAGCCCTCACTAATCTCTCTCTCTCTCCTGCCACCTTGTTAATGACCTTTTCCCTCAGACTTCACAAAGTACTTTAATGCCTCTTTAATGTACTTAGTATGTTGTATTATATATTATAATTATCTACGCTTGAATGTTGTTCCCCAGCTATATTATACAATTCCATAAGGGGAGGATCTATATTTTATGTAACCTTTATATCTCCCCCAAAGTCTAGCACAGGACTCTGTACATGGTAGGATCTTAATAAATATTTGCTAAATGAATCAATGGAAGAAGTCAGTTTGAATGCTCTACGAATAAAATGGGTTAAAACAGCTTGGCCACTTGAGAATAGTTGTATTGCCTTATCTATGTGGGCGCTTTAGTGGGGGAATCTCCCCAAAGATCCAAGAGCCTGTAGTCATCCCCAGTCAAAGGGGAAGGTCATGGTACCCCATTCTACCACTGCAGGACAGAGTACAACTTTTTTGTGGCATATGTCCCTCTTCTCTGTATGCAATAATGGGAACCTGTGTGTTTTGAGAAAAAAAATCTTGTAAACTGTGAAACCCTCAATAGATGTGAGTAATTATTAATTCTCATATATAACAGTAATAACAAATTCATATTTATAGTGTGTTTTTGCCTTAAAGTCATATTTACATATGTTTGTCTTCATTCTCTCTTGTTAGATGTGAAATAGAATAAATAACAAGTGATATATCTTTTAATTTCTCCATGTCCTGAAGAGCAAATTCTAGTGGAATATAGGATGAGCCAGGAAATAGATGGTTACTTATCAAGAACATAGAGCTTGGTAAACAAGAATGTTTCTGGAAAGTAGAGACCTTGTGTTTCATGAACATTCATTTTAAGCTACCCTGGAATGCAGAGGATGAAGGTGTCAGAAACGATTGGGATCAGCAAACTAGAATAACTGAATGTGTTTAGTCACAGGGTTTCTACATTCCCAATTCATGAAAATCACTCCTAATGTTCCTAGTTAAATTTGTTTCCAATAGTGATGTTTTCTGATATGGTTTGTTTAGCAGTAAAAAAAAAATCATTGAGATAATTTAGCTTTTGTTTAATTTCCCTGTTTTTCTTTGCAGCTCTGGAAAATGCCAGTGTAAAGTGGGTGTTGGAGGTTCCAAATGTGACCACTGCCAAGATGGGTATTATGACTTCAGTGAGAATGGCTGTCTGCCCTGCCAATGCAATAATCAGTCTGTCACTTGTGATCCCTTCTCAGGTAAAGCATATCTTCACTCCAAGGTGTGATTTTAGTACTTAACCTTTTGTTCTTTACTTCCATGCAACTAGATTATATAAGTTCCTTGAGGGCCAGAACTGTGGCATTTTTTCATATTTGCATTCATAGCAACTATCACAGGCCTTTGCACTTAATAAGTATTTAATAACTGACTCAATGAATTAATTCATAATATTTCTTCTCAACTAGATTATAGTGGGGATTCAGGGCTGGGAGCAGTGAGATAAGACTCTTATACTTAATCTCTTTCCCTCTTCAGTAGTTAGCACCTTGTACATAGGAGACACTTAAATAATATTGGCTGTTACTGGCTTTGATCTACATGATTCCTGGCTAACTTTACCCTAAGGATAGAAGAGATTATTTGACCTATTCTTACTTCATTGTCATGATCTTCAGGTACCATCTAAATATTGGAAGAGGATGGGATAGAAATTTCATTTCATTGTTAGGTAACTCTACCAATGCAAATCTGCAACTGTTCCACAGTTTATAATTTTAGAAAATTGTCTAGGAGCACTGAGGGACTTAGCAATTTGCCCAGGGTCGCACTGAGAGATTAAGTGATTTACTCAGGGTCACACTGAGGGATAAAGTGACTTGCTCAGGGTCATCCTGAGAGATTGAGTGACTTGCCCAGGATTACAGAACCAGTGTGCGTCAGAGGTGGGACTTGACCCCAAAGCTTCCTGACTTCAAGGCTAACTCTCTATCCACTGCACCACACTGCTTCTCATGTACTCTGTAAGTGCTCAATAAAAATTTGTGGATGAATGTTAACAAGGGCTAAGAGTTAGATTCTGTTCTCTTTGTCAGCTTTTTTCATGTACTCCTTTTACATCTGATCTCTATTAGTTAAAATAATACTTATAATAATATATATAACTACCACAGGAATATTATGATGATATAATAAAGTGGCATATCTAAAATAATTGGCTTTTTTCATTAAAAAGAGCTGTCAAAAATGAAAATTAAAAATGAAAATTAAAAAGTGTTACCAACCATATGATTAAAACCATGCACTTACCTAGTGTCTTCTGGGTAGTTAACACAGGTTATACTTACTTTGTTGCCGAGCTGTGTCTGGATTTTTTAGATTAAATCATTATCTCTGAGAATCCCTATCCCTTAGCTATTGCCCTCTATACCATTACTCTAAATCAAATTTGAGGAACAGGTTAGTAAATATATATAAAATTATTGTGGAGGAAAATACAGCTTTTATTTTGGAAACAATTCACAAATATAAGTGTGTATATATGTATGTATATTTGTATATATGTGCATATATACATACATATGTATATATGTATATATATACATATATGGAAAGAGAAAGAGAGAGAATGTGTATGTGTGATCCTTTCCTTTTATTCATCAACCTCATTATCCTATTAAGACTGATTAAAAGCAATGCATGGTTATTAAGGAAACTTACCATTTATTTCTTGTACTGAGAATATAGTTTTTTAGAAAGTATCCTTTTAAAGTAACTATCTGAATCAGTGAATTAATTTATAATATTTCTCAGCTAGATTATAGCTGGTTATATATGTGCATATTATGTATGTATATCATATATATTATATGTGCATTTTACAGGCTAACCCTAACGTTGCCTGCTTCAAAGTTTATTCTACTCCATATTCTATATCACTTCCAGCTTTAACATTCTATGCTTTTGTAACCAGGAGTAAAGTAAGGAATGGGTGTATCACTGAGTTAATTTAAGTTAATTTTGGGAACCTTTTAGGGATTGGACTACAGACTGAAGGGTTTTTTTCCCTTTTAATAACATTTATAGTCTGTTAAAGGTTATGTACTAAAAATATTGTAGAGATCATGAACAAAATGGCAGGTTCCTCCAGGGTGAAATTACTTGCAAAATTCCCTGCTTTGTTCTTTTTCCTACAAATATCAGGTGAAGCCTGTACATTTTGGGTCATATTAGAGAATTCCTGAAAGGCAGAGATGAAGAAACATTAGGACTTTTCCCAACCCAGCATCTTCTTAGAATTAGTCTAATGTATTCTCATCACTGATGTGCTATGGCTGCCCCCTGGTGGCCAATAGTCATATTGACACATTAACCTTCAATTTTAGGCTAAAAAGGAGAGGGCAAAGAAATTTGCATCCTTGAACTTAACCTAGTGCCTTCCCTTCCCCTAAGAACTCAGCACTTTCACATATCCCATTTTATCTTACCTATCCTAACAATATTCACTTGTATATTATAGATAAAAACCTATTTAAAAACTAAGAGAAGGGGAAAAGGAGTTTTGAGGCTCCTCCAGAATTGGGGGGGGGGGAGGAAAGGTAGATGCAATTGTAGAATTATCATGAATAATCTTCGAAACATGATGGCACATGTGAAAGATCTTAAAAGAGCAAATACTGTACCAACTTTTTTTTTAAGATGGAGGAAAATGGAGTCTGCAATTAAAGGCCAATGAGTTTGACTTTGATTTCTGGCAAAAATTCTAGGACATATTATTAAACTAATGGTTAGTGAAAAAAAAGCTTTATTAGCGACTTGAATACATACATACTTATCAAATTTGTGTATGACACAAAGCTAGGAGGGAGAGACAGCACATTGAATAACAGTCTAAATATGATCTTGGTAAGCTAGAATGTTGGGCCAAATCCAGTAAATAATAATTTTTTTTTAATTACACTTTGAAAAAATTGAAATGGGGAATGTTGATTAGATTGAAGAACTGAGATACCGTGATTCTGTGAAGCACCATAAATTATTTTGTAAACTGCCAACATCACAATTCCCATTTTATCTCTTCACATAGCTATCTGGAATAGCCCCGTCATCTTGAACACTGGTACTCAGAAAGAATTCTAATGTTCAATATATTTAATAATAATAATGTTCTTAACAAGGGCAACATCTGCAGTAAACAGTGATATGAAGTGGACAAAGACTTTTAAATACAGCATATGCTGTTTAAGATTGTATCTAATGTATACTAAAATCCAAAAAGCATTGTTGCTGTTGTTTTTAGTAATAACAATAACTTCTGCTTATAGAATTATTTAAAATTTGTCTTTAGTAGTGTCCTCTGAGGGAATTTAAAGTATTGTTCCCATTTTACAGACAAGGAATCTATAGATCATAGAGAGCCTCTGAGGTCCCTTGTAATTCCAGATCCATGATCTTAAACTTGAAATGGAATACTTTTTATAATATCCAAGGTTAGAAGTCATCCAGTCTCTGCTGTCAAGTGAAACAGAACCCACTTTCATCTGAAGTAATGCATTCTGCTTTCGAATCACTTTAATTATTAGGATATTTCTCTTTTGTGTCAAGCTAAAATCTTATTCTCTCCAGTTTTTCCCAAATTGTCTTAAATTCTGCCTCCAGGACCAGGAAAAACTAATCTTATCTCTTTTTCATAAAAAAGTCCTTCAGATTGTTAAAGACAATCCAACATGTGCTCCCTAAATGTGTTCTTCTCTAGGCCAAATATCTCTAGTCCCTTCAGCTGTTCTATCCATGATATACTCTCTGGTCCTTACCTTGCTCTGTCTTGGTTGCCTTCCTCTGGGTATGCTCCAATTTGCCACAGTCCTTCATAAACTATGGTACCCAAAATAAAATGCAATATTTAGGTCTAATCTAACTAGGCTATGATAGATAGGACTACCACTTCTCTCATTTTGGACATTCTTTTTCTAGGGTTGCGTAAGTTGTTTGACTGCCATGTTATCCTCTTGACTTACTAAAATTTCTCTCCACTAAAACCCCCAGATCTTTTCCAAAATCATGTGTAGCTATGCATTTTCATCTAGAAATTGTATAGTTGATTCAAATCAAAATGCAAGATTTTATATTTATCTTCTCCCCCCACAAGAGATTGTAAGAGAGCACCCTTCTTTCACCACTAATTTTTAACCACTTCTGAATCTTTTGAATAAAACTACTATCAGCTCCATATCTCTGCATCTTTACTTTAAAAGCAGCATGGGAATTCTTATCTTTTTGGGGGGGAAGGAGGGAAAGGATTGAAATCCTGGTATAAATAATCTATGGAATTTCCCTTATTTAACCATTCTAGTAATCCTGTCCAAAAGGGATGAGGTTAGTCTATCAAGATTGTCCTTGAACCGCTACAGGCTCTTAATGATCACAGCTTTCCTTTCTAATTCAGTCCTATTAATAACTCATTTTAGACCAGGCTTGACCTTAATAAGAGAAATGAGAAGGTTCTCTTCTTTTCAGAGTTGGAAGGTAGGAATTTATGGATATGGAACACTTCATATATTTAGTTGGACTTGGTTGATAGGTTGTTTACCTTTGCTGAAATGCTTTCCCCCCCCC
>JAQQSW010000191.1:0-22286 GCA_028646575.1 Pseudocheirus occidentalis
GGCTTGCTGAAAGTGCACCCCAGGACCACTACCCAAGACCACAATCGGGAGCCAGGCCGCTCAATGGAAGAGCCCTTGCCCCTGATCAGTCGTCTCAGCCCCCCTGCAATTGGCAGGTCAGGTGCTCTGAAGCAACCCAGTGGAGGTTGTTACTGGTTGCAGCAGATCCTGAGTCTTCAAGCTGCTTCCTTGCCCTGGGGGCAGATTGGCCGAATTGCTTTTCCTCCCCTAAATTTAGCTCTTAGACCTTTGTCAGAGATAATTGATGTAGAGAATATTCTTAATTGTGCATTTCCCTTCTTAACCTAAACATGTTGGTTTTATGTTAATTATACTATTCATATCTCATATAATCTGATTTTTAAAAATACTTTTTCATATGCCTTGTAACAACTACTTAGAGTTTTGTGGAGTATTTTTTAAACTTTTGGAATTCTATAATGAATCTTTCTGTAATTCACAAGTTATCTTTTGTTGCCTAATGAAATTATTTATTTGTGATTTCATGGGTGAATGAAAGTTTTTGTGGGCAGCTTCTACTACTCAGGTCAGCTCTTCAATTTAGAGTCTTCAGAATTGCCTTAGAGCTTTAGTGACTTGTGTAGAATCACTTAACACAGCATGTGTCCGAAACAAGTCTTTTTAACTTTGAAACTAGAGGCTCTCTTAAACCAGTGCGCCAAGGTATTTGTGTGTGTGTGTGTGTGTGTGTGTGTGTGTGTATACACATTATGTGTACATCCTGATACGTTGCATTGGTGAAGGCTATTTGTTCATTGTCAAAATCAATAATAACCATTTGTTTTTTCTTTTATTAAAAAATTCCTCTGTAGGTAAGCATATTAACACATTTTGCAGATGTCATGATTTATTTGGCAAAAGTCAACATTTTTCAGGCATAAGTAGTTATCAGAGGCTTTATATTATTGTAATTGACTCAGTCTTCCTATTCATCTGTGATGTCTACCTCCTTTGCTTACCTTAAAGAAGATATTTATGATATGAAAGCTATGAAAGCCTGAGACTTTTGTGTAGTTTATTCATCTTTGGTCTGTCTCTTTTTTTATCTTGCTATTATGCGTTCTTTCCAATATATTTCCTACCATCTTCCCCTATTCTTGGTGTTCAGTTGGAGAATCATGTCCAATTCTTTGTGACCCCCGTTTGGGGTTTGCTTGGCAGATACTGTAGTAGTTTGCCATTTTCTTCTCTAGCTCATTTTACAGATGAGAGAACTGAAACAGTTAAGTGACTTGTTCAGGATCACATAGTTAGTAAAAGTCCAAGGTCGAATTTGAAGTCGGGTCTTCCAGAGTCTAGGCCTAGCACTGTATCCACTGTGCCACCTAGCTGCCTACTCTTTCTAGCTCTGTATTAAAATTAGAGAAAGTATATATTTATTCAGTTTGGAGGGTCATATTTAGTTCTGTGTAAATGGTAGATTGTCCTCTACAACATGGCATGTGAGCTGCCATATTTTTCATGGTAGTCATTTTTGCAAGTAGTTATCATAAGCATTATGAGATGATCAGATATCCTACCAAAAATAATTTTTTTGTGTTGCCTGATGTGATGATAAAATCATCTGTTCTTTGTCTTGCAAGGACCCTTCAAGTGCCTTCTTTTTAAATGTAACTTCCTTCTTGTTTCTTTTATTGTGAGAATAACTAATTTTATTCTGTCTCTTTCGGATGGTGACCATTTATTGTTTGTACAAGAATCTTATAAGTGTATGCACAGCCAGGTTAAAGTTTATGGATGATATAAAAACTGTATGATTTTTTTGGTACCCTGTCTCTATTTCCCACCCCTTTCATTGAAGAAGCAGAAGGGGGGGAGGGGTTAAGACAGGACTAACAAATATTTACTGTTTTTTGTTTCACATACTACCACAACTGAACAGTTAGTTCATCTTCAAGTTGTCAACCAATTTGTGAGTGACTGGTCCTCTTTTGCCAGGACCATAGACTTGAGAATGGCAGCTGGGTATGAATAGAGAGACTTTATTTTGCAAACAATATACCACAATGAACTACATCTATGAAACAGTTGACTGAATAATATAAAGAGTATTAAAAATCCCACTATGCTTATTGTTTATTGATTATGTAAGACCATTTGATTAGGTAGAATTAAATGATATAATAAAAGTTTTCTTCCATACGTAAAAATCATCCAAATGTTCTTGAAAGATAAAAGAGAGAACCTTTTTTGTGTAATTATATTTATTATCTTAAGATTAAATCAACCTTTTAAACTCCTTAATTAGTCTCATGATTAATTTAACTACAATTTGTTATATGTGATCTCTCCTTTAATCTAGCAACAACTATGTATATTCCGTTTTCTTGATTTCATACGTTTGTCAGTATTTATATGATTCTTTTTTTTTTCAGTACTACTTGTGGGTTATTGCTTAAGGATCTCACATTGGAATATCACCAGTTTAAAAACTAATTTGTAGCACCTTCTGCCATCCAATTTTTCCATAGCCCTGGCTGACAGGCCGTTTTGTATTTTTCTTTTGTAAAGAATTTATTACCTATCTAGCAACCAGCTTATAAATGAACTTCTTTCTTTTTAGCCAACTGGTCTGGTCTTTCCCATTAGAGGCAATCTGTTACCAAAACATTGAAAACCAATTCAGCTGGCTCTAGAACCCGTCACAATACATTTTTCTGACATGGTGTTTCTAGAGTAGGACTTTGTGGAAGATCTGTACATGAATAACTTTGAATCATTGTCTCCTCAAAATAGCCATTCCTGTGAATGGAAAGATAGTCTATGCACAATTTATCACACTTTGTGAATGGAATTGATTCATATCTCTCATTGATGTTTAAAACATTTGCTAAATATTTTTCAGTGTAACAAAAATAATTGACATTTATATAAGGACTTTAAAGTTTGTGAAGCATTTTATATAGTTCATCTAATTTGAGCCTCACAATAGCCCTGTGAGGTAAATGCTATAGGTATTTTTAACCCTGTTTTATGGATGAAGAAATTAAGTGTTAGAAAGTTTGTGATGTACATATAACTAGTAATTGTTACAGGTGGGATTCTAACTTAGGTGTTCTCTATTCCAAATCCAGCTCAGTTTTTCTGCCATGTGAAGTTGCTAAATAGAAATATGTTTTGCCTTTTAAATGTTTATTTCTATTATGCTTTTTGCTACTGTGTTTATGTGCATTACATTTTATTAGATAACTTTTAAAAAGTTAAAATACATTGTCCATTATGAATTTCCAACAGTAGTTATTCCCTTCAGTTGTCTGAAAAACCATGGCTGAAATATCAAAGTTTCTGTGGAGAGTATTTTTTAGGGTCCAAATATGCCATGAGCCTTCAGTGAAAAGTCTTCTTCTTAGTCCTTTCTGTTTGCAAATACTGCAGAAGTTCCCTAAAGTCTTTGGATCATTGGCTACAAGACCTTTTAGTTTCTCAAGCTGCTCTTAGGTATAAATGTTTGCGTGGGGAAAAGCTGAAGGTTGGACTAAGAAAGAAAAAGGAGATAAGACAGAAAAGCATTTCTGATAATCTTGTGGAGGGATATGAAGAAAAGGTGGAAGTTTGGGATTGGGAATTTAAAAAAAACCAATTCTATACTGAGATTAAAGATTGAAATAAGTCCCAACAAAAAACTTGTCTGTAAGAGTCTTAATTAACATCTTAGTTGTAATGATTACTTATACCAACAATCTCTTTTTTTTCCCCCTTTATAGAGAGGATCTGACGAACTTCTTTCAGGCAGTGTACTCAGTAGCCCAAACTCTAATATGAGCAGCATGGTAGTTACTGGTAAGTGACAAAAATATTATTCACTTTTTAAATTGTTTGCTGTTTAGTGGGAACTGAAAGTCAAACTAATCAAAAGCAGTTTATCAGTGCAATTTGTTTTAAAACTTAAAATATTTTAACCCAATTGTATTTGAATATGTGTCATGAAAAAAGTTGTTTATGTAGTAATGCAACTTTAATATTGAGAAGTAGTTCTTAAAAATATATTGATACTATAGCTCTAAGAAGTCTTCAAGATTGAGCTGAGATTTCATCTTTTAACTTAACTCTACAGTTTCTCTCCCATATTCTCCTTTCCGCTTCTAAAGTTATCACTTTGACCTAAACTTCTGTGATAGCTTCTTAATTAGCCTGACTGCTTCAAAGTTCTTCCTTCTCCATTCAGTCCTCCACACATAGCAAAATAATATTTCTAAAGCACAGTTATCAGCATGCCACTCTCCTGCTTAAATTCCTTTAGTGATGGGCATTGCCAATAGGATAAAATGTAAATTTTTTAGTATGACATTTTAGGTCCTCTGCACTCCGTTCCTTCCTCCCCCTCTCCCGTCTGCCCCAAGTCTTATTTGTTATTACTCTTCAGAAACTCTGCATTTGGTCTGAACTGGACTACCAATTGATTCCATAACTTAGAACTATCTCCCATCATGATACTTTCTCCCCTGAAATGTTCCCTTAATTTTCATGTCAGTCTTAAAAGCTTATTTTCTTTGAAATCTTAGCTCAGGATTTTCTTTCCTCTGTGAAAATTTCCTTGATTTTTTCCTCCTTAGTTTTTCTTGTTCTTTACTCATTTGTGTATATTTTATGTGTTCCAAAATAGCATGAACTCCCTAATGGTTCATTGAACAATTTCTTTCTATTTTTGTGTTTTCACTTCCTAGCATAGTACCTTGTCCCTAACATATATTGAATTGAGTTGAAACTTCAGTCTATACTCATCTTTCCTTTTTCTACTGAAGAACACTTATCTCTACCACACAAATAAGCCCTTGAGTATATACTGACTGATATTCTTAATTGCTTCTTTTGACGTAATCAGATTATTAACTCCCTGGGTACAGTGACTCTGTATGCTCCTAGCTAATGTTATACTTAGCTCCTTGTACTTATGCTCCTAGCTAATGTTTGGTGTGGGGGGGGGCACAAGAGACCCTTCGATTTCACCACTGTGGTATAGGAACTCTCAGTTTGGCTCTTCCTCCTACTGATGCAGATTAGCAATGCACCAGTAGTTTGCGGTCTTTTTTATTCTCTGAAGAATTATTTTATGGTTTGAGAGATTAAATGACTTTCACAGGGTCACTCAGCTACAGTGTGTTAAAAGCAGGGCATGAGCTTAGTTCCTGAGGTCACTCAGTTCATCACTGTTTGACTAAGTTCATCGAAAGCTTTTAATAAATGCCTTTTGAAAGCTTCATGAGTTTTGGTTTTTTTTGTTATTTTTCTTTGAGGCAATTGGGGTTAAGTGACTTACCCAGGATCACACAGCTAGTAAGTGTCAGCTGTTTTGAGACCAGATTTGAACTCAAAGCCTCCTGACTCTAGGGCTTCATTGGTTATTTATTGAATCCCTTCTAAGAATTGAACTTTTACTTGTTCAGCTGCCTTTTTTTTTTTTTAAAGAAAGGGAATTATAAATGACAGAAATGGTGATATGCTACAATTCACCAAGCATTTATTATAAGTATGTGCAAAGCACAAGTCAGAAATAAGAAAGAATGAGATAGTCTTTGTTAAGAAGTATACATTCTACTGGGTGGGGGGGGGGGGAACAAGGAAGGGAGTTTAAAATGTACCTAAGGTATTAGCAACTAGAGATACTCAGAATTACCTGTTACAAGAAGTAGAACCTGAAGTCAAGTCTTAAAAGGCATTTGGAATTTCAAGAAACTGGGGAGGAGAAAAAAGATTACAGGTATGAGAGAAAGCTTACACAAAGGTATGGAAGTTGGAAATGGATGCTATGTATGGGGAGCCTGGCTGTATGGATAGATAAATTAGAAATTAAAATGAAACCAGCCTGGAAAGTTAGGCCAAAATGTAGGCCAAAGCATCTAAAGACTAAATAGAGAGGAGTTTACATTTTATCTTAGAAACACTAGGTTTTCTTAAGTTCCTTGAAAAGGAATTAGTTTGACCCGTGCTTTAGAAAAATAAATTTTATAGCTGTATATAGCATAGAATAAAGGAATATGGGACTTGATCTGATTGGTGACATCTTTAAGAAAATGAACATAGAGTACCTTCAACAGAACCTTGAGGGAGACCCGCAAATGAGGGCAAAGCATAGATATTAATCTGGGAGGTGATACTGAGACTGACAGGTCAGACATAAGAGGAAAACATAATCGTTATAAATGTCCTTGGAGAAGGTGGGAGTGGTGACACAATCAGATCTACCCTTTAGTCTTCATCCTGAAGAAAAACCTCATTAGCTTCTGCTTTCCTCTTAAGCTGTCATCAGATAGTTCTCCCTTTAATAATCAGACTCCTAGAAAAATCCATCTACATTTGTTGCTTTTGCCTTCTTCTCACTTCTCAAATTTTTGCAGTCTGGTTTCGGACCATATCACTCAATTGAAATGGCTCTTTCCAGAGTTACCAGTGATCTCCTTATTGCCAGCTCTAATGATGTGTGTTCAGTCCTCATCCTTCGTAAACCAGAGCATTTGACAATGTTGGCTACCCCCTTGTGGATGCTCTCTCTGTTCTGAATTATCATGACATTGCTGTCTCTTAATTCATTCTGTGCCTTGCTATTCTTCTCAAGCACTTTTACTGGTTCATACTCCACAGCATTCTCTCTTAACTTTACCATAAGACTCCATCCTGGGTTCTGTTCCATTTTATCCTTACACTCTCTCAGGCCATGACCTCATTAACTCTCATGGGTTTAATTATTTTCTCTATACAGATGATTCACAGTTTTGCATATCCAGCCCAAGTTTCTGCTTTCAGTTTCCACAGTAGTCATGCAAGGGAACAGTCTTTGTGGAAGAGACACATGCCATCCCTGCTACTACTAACATCAGCTGTTGACCACCTCCCACTTAAAGGGCAGAGGCATGTCCTCCTATGCCTGTTATTAGAATGTAAACTCCTTGAGAAAAGAAACTATTGCTTATATCCCTGATGCTTAGCACTTTATGCATAGTAATGTTTTAATACTTTTTACATTCATTTCTTTTTATTCCAGAGCTCTAGTTATGCATCTCCAGTTGCCTGTTTGACATTGAAAATTACATGTCCTGTAGACAGCTCGAACTGAACATGAATGAGATTAAATTATCTTTCTTTTCTGAACTTCCTATTTTTCTGAGGAAGGCACCACCATCATTCCAGTTATCCACATGCACAGCTTTGTTGTTAGTTAGCCTTGACTACTCACTCTTCCTCACCACACGATTCAGTGACTTATCAAATCTTGCCATTTCTCTATAACGTTTCTTACATCCTTCCTTTCTCTGTACTCAATAAGTGCCTTATTTAGGCTCTCATTCTCCTCACCTGAAATAATCTCCCTTGAGTTCTTCTTGCTCCAATCTATTATCCCAATAGCTCCCAAAATGATTTTCTATAATTTTCCGTTTCACTTAACTGCTTATTAAATTCCAAAGGCTTCCATTTACCTCTAGTCACATATTAGCACCTATACTTGGACTTTATAACCTTTCACAACTTTGCACCTTATCTTTCCAACCTATATATTGCTCTTTTGCTACGCTCTATAGTCAAAAGGATCTCCTTGCTGTTTCTTACTCATAACTCCATCTCCAGTCTTCATGCTTTTGCACTGGATCTCTTAAATACCTGTGTGTCCCTTTCTTACGTTGTTTCTGTGATATAATGTAAACTCTTTGAGGGCAGGGGCTTTTTCATTTTTGTCTTTATATCTTGAATACCTAGCACAAAGCCAGACACAGTAGGTACTTGATAAATGTTTGTTTGATAAATAATCTAGAGGAAAGCTGATAAGGATATCTGCTAGGCTATTTGTAGTTTAAGTCATGGTGAGTATAGGAGATGGGTAAGTGGTAGAATCAATAAGTTGTCAAATGATTGGATATGGGGGGCGGTAAGTGAGAGTGAAAATTCAAGGATGAATGAATACATGAATGAAAAGCATTTATTAAGTGCTTACAGTATGCCAGACGCTGGGTTAAGGAATAAGGACAATACAAATGCAAAAATAAGGCAGTTCTTACCTCAAAGATCTTGTATTTGTAGCACCAATGCAATATTCACAGTACCAATGGCCACTGTATATATGCCAGTGTAGTGCTCAATTGCAAAATATAGCAGACTCTCAATATATAAGACAGAAGCAAAACATTTATTCAGACACCAGAAAACCAAATCCTAAAACCAGTAAGTGATTCTATCATAGTAGCAAAGAAGCTAATAAGTTATAACTTCACAGAGAGCCACAGTATCCTTTAGCCTTCCCACAAACCAACATTTATGTATAAGCCTGTCTCCCTTGAGCGTGTCCTCTCCTCCCTCCAGTCTCTTAACTGCTCTGACTCCCAGCTTCCTATGGGCTCTGTTCCACCCTTCAGCAAACTCCTCCCACCACAGGCTCCAAGTGATTACACTCAGCCTATTGGGGGCAGAGTATGTCTTCAAAGCAGGGAAAGTCTTCAAATTCACTTAAGCTTATTAAGGGGCAGGGAACATCTTCAAATTACCATTATTGTTACAACATCCCAATGAGAAAAGTTAATGAATGATGGAAACATTATGGATCTTGCTCTCAAACAGTTTATAATCTAATGGGAAGTGGTCAATAAGACTAAATCTAAGTAAATAAATATATCAGGTAAAATATAATCAAGCTTTCAGAACGTATGTATTAAATGCCTACTCTGTGCTAGCCATTTTATTTTGCACTGGGATTAGAGAGACAAAAATGAAGTGCTCACTTATTGAGTTTATATTCTGTCAGAGAAGACATATTCATATGTAGAAATATACAAAGTATTTACAAGGTATTTTGGGGGAGGGATCAGAAAAGGCTTCATGTACAAGATGAGTCTTGGGCTGAATTTTGAAGGAAATATAAGATTCTAATAGGCAGAGGCATTCTAAAAGGGAAGAGGATATTCCAGACAAAAGGATGTCAAGGGAAAAGGCACAGAAAGGAGAGATTTGTTGTGTAAGAGGCCCTCAAAAAGGACTAATTTGCCAGAATGTAGGGAACAGGAAGGGGAATAATATGTATGAGACTGGAAAGATAAGCTGGGGCCAGATTGTAAAGAGATTTAAAAGCCAAATGTGGAATTCACGTAGTGAATACTTGGTACAAAGTAGGAGAGTGACTTAGTTAGATTTGCAGTGAGGGCCTGAGATCTAGACAAAAATATTTTAAGAAATTTGAAATGGGAGAACAATTTTTAGCTAGGGGAATTGAATTGTCTTCATACAATACTTTCTGATTATCCTCACCTTTAAAGAAAAAAGAAAGCATCTGTATTCTCAGTCACAGCAAAAGGACAATATTATATGGAGAAAGGAATACCAGATGGAGTCAAGAAATTTTATTTTCCAACTTTGCTGCTAACTGCCTATGTGATGTGACAAATCATTTAATCTCTGGATGGCATTGGAACACAAGTTAAAGCACCTATCTCATAGGGTTGTAGAAAGGGAAACAGTTTTAAAGTTGGTATTGAAATATAATTTCTACATAAAATTTCTCTACATTAATTTATGTAGTATTTAACATACAATTATAAATAATGGTTATTACTTCTAGTTCTAAAATCTCTGATCTAAGACCAAAAAAACCCAAATAAAGTTCTAGTTCTTCTAAAGAATAGAATTTTAAATGCCGTTTCTATACCTGTCTGGAATAATCTTCTTTTGGAAAAAATGAAAAGATCTGGGTTACATGAAAAGTATACATTGCTAGATTTGGAACTTGTTAAATGTCTGATCCAAAGAGTTCCATTAATTATTTGAGGCCGCCTATAAAGAATGATTCTAGGACTATCTCAGGGATCTCTGCTGGGCCTGTATCATTTTAACATTTTTATCGATGTCTTGAATAAATACTTACCAAGACACAAAATTAGAAGGTGTTGCTAACATTTTGGATGACACATTTAGGTATAAAAAAAGAATGACAAGCTAAAATATCTACTGATTCTGTTCTGAAATGTACTGTGTATTAATGTAAAAGTCTTCATTTGGGTTATAAATCCATTTCACAATACAAGGCTTGGGGAAGGCTTGATCCTCCAGAAGTTCATTTTAATAGACTGCAAGCTCAGTATGAGCCTTTACATTTTAGTGGACTGCAAACCATTTGAATCAAGAATGTTAAGGCAGACAAAGATGTTATTGTTAGATTACCTTAAGAAAGGCTTTATATCTAGAATTAAGGAGGTGATAGTCCTCATGACCTCTACCACATGCAGATGACATCTGGAGTATTAAGTTAAGTTTTGCACATCACATTTTAGGAAAGAAATTGATGAACTAGATTTCATACAAAGGAAAGCAGTCAAGATGGTGAAGGGATTTGAGACCATGCCATATGACACTAATATCAAGGAACTGGGGATGTTTAGCTTGAAGAAGATAAGACTTAGATGGAACATGGCAGCTGTCTTCAGTTATTTGAAAGGTTGTCATGTAGAAGATTAGAATTGTATTCTGTTTGACTTTAGAGAGCAGAAGGTAGGACAGCTAAGTGGAAGCTGCAAATTTCATGTAGTCTAATTTTCCTTTAGAAGTGATCCATCAAGCGATACCACTTAACTCTTCTTCTTCTTGCCCTTTCAGGATGATTTCTCACTATCAACTTCTATGGTACAATTGCCTATTTCTCCCTTTAAGAGAGTTCATCTTTTCTTCTTTGGGAGGAGACTTCTCTTTTCCTGCTCTTTTTTTTCTTTTGATACTCATTAAATCTTAAGTGACCTAGAGGAAGAATTTATGTAGTTAATGTCTGAGGGATTATAGGAGGGCATGCACAAAAATCACATGATAGTGATTATGCATAAATTGTGATGTGTACAATTACAGAGCATATCAACATAGATGATGAGATCACATGTCCACTGAAATAGAAATTGGCAACAATGTACAGTATAGATTTGATGGAGGGAGGTCCTGGAAAATGGGGTAGACTGTGGGAGAAATGTCCATTAGAAGGTGGAATAAAGATGGGAATGAGCACAAGTTAACTAGCAGGAATGACAATCCTTTGAGACTGATAGGAAAAGGAAGAATATCTTAGAGCAATATTTCCTTTAATTTTTTCAAATTATAAGCAGATAGCCATGTAATATGAACAAGACTAGGAAATCTGAGTATACATGAGCTAAATTGCATTACAATAAAAATTTTCTAGAAAGCAGCTCTGACATTAAATAATAGACATAATTATTTTTATGCTGCTTGGTAATTGGGCATAAGTGACTATGATTAGAACTTTTTGAACAGGCAAATATTTGTGACATGAGCTAGGAGAGGAGGGGAAGAGGAAAGTATTGGACAGGACAAAAAGCTCTTCCAATCTTCCTTTGAAGACCTGGGCAAACCCATGTTTCTTTACATGTTTAGGGGGTTCCCATTATCCCAGTCTTATGGGAACAAAAACAAGCTCAACACATGAAAAGAGGGGGTCTTTTACAACTGTAGTATCAAACTCAAGTTGGAAATGAGGACCACTAATCTATACAGAAAGATCCCTGTTATTTATTTTAAAATATTTCCCAATTATATTTTAATCTGATTGGGGCTGCACCAAGGAAGACCTGTGGGCCATATATTTGATACTTCTTTTCTATAATACGATCAGCATGTTGGAGTGACCTAGTTCTTTGTGACATAAGGGAAGTTATTTAAAACTGTACCCAAATACAACTTAATACAAAAAGATAAATGAATAAAAAGCATTTGTAAAGGGTTTAATATATATCAGTGGTTCTCAAACTTTCCTAATGCCCCAACCCTTTAATGCTTTGTATGTGGGCATATCTGCATGTGGGCAGACTCACCTGGAGACGGATAGAGGAGCCGTTTTTTGGTTCCTAAGACCATTGGAAATAGTGTTTCCCTATGGTCTTAGGTGACCCCTGTGAAAGGATCGTTCGACCCCCAAAGGGGTTGGGACCTACAGGTTGAGAACTGCTGCTGTATATCATGATCTGTGCTAAGCACTGGAGATAAATATAGATAAAACAAGGCAGTCCCTGCCCTTGAGGAGCTCATGTTCTAATGGGGAAAGACAATTGAATGGTAGCTGTTGAAGGTTCTTTGAGCATCACAGTCATAGGGATAAGTTAAAATCATAAAGCATTTGATTGGCATACAATTTTTAGTAATGGTAATGTTATTTAATTGTAATTCTATAAAAAATTGATGGTGGAAAGAGTAGGGTTAGTATGGCAGTGGTACGGCTTGAAAATGGCTAGGGAATAGCAGTGTGGGGGTCTGGGTTGGGCTATAAAGGGTGACCATAAGCCAAAGAACATGAGGCAAATGGTGGAGTGGTCTAGGTGCAAATGGTGGTCTGGGTGCTCATGGTGCTACTACTCCCAGGACAGTTATATTTCTGCCTATTGGTGACAGCTGGTCAGCAGTTTTTGCTTGTAGTAATGGAGAAGGTGGGTCCCATTTCCACAGTCATTTCTTTTGTCAATAATGGCTATGGCTATTGGACTGGAAGCTTGGGGGTTTAGGGTCCTGGGCTGTCTCCTTAAAGGGACAAAGAGAGGCCTTTTCTGCTCCCTCCAGCTTCCCTCAGTCACCTTTGCATCTATTTTGTCTGTACCACTAAATGTACACATTGTATCCCCTAACTGGTTCGTTAGCTCCTGGAAGGTATTGTTTAGTTTTTGTACAGAATGGTGGATTTCTGTAGAAGTATAGTGAGAAAGTATAGCTGGAAAGCCATAGAGGTTTAGTATCCCAATGATATGATGCTACCCCATCTTATTAGAGCAGAGGTTCTTAAAAATCTCTTTATATTGAGGGGGAAGAAAAGAGGGGTAAGTTTATCTAGGGCTGGATCGTGGAAAACTTTGAAGGCCAGGATAAGAAACTTGAATTTCATTTTTTTAAAAAATTAAATTGGTTTATATACTTTTAGTTTACAATATTCAGTTCCACAGCCCCTTGAGTTTCATATTTTCTCCCCCTCCTTCTACCCCTACCCCCTCCTCATGGCTGCATACACTCAGATACAGGATCTACAAATATCTTCTCATTAATCATTAGTCAGGTTGTAAAGAAGGATTATAACTGATGGAATCATCAGTGGGAAAGGGGAAACAACAAAACAAGAAAAAGAAACAGAGCAAGTAGTTTTTTTCAATCTGCACTCAGATTCCACATCTCCTTCTCTGGATGTGGGTATCTCCTTCAATCATGAGTCTTTTGGAGTTGTCCTATAACCTTATATTGCTGAGAGGAGCCCAAATCTATTGAAGTTAGTGGTCACACATACATTGTGTCTGTGATTGTATACAAATTTCTCCTGGTTCTGCTCTTCTCACTCAGTATCAGTTTATATAAATCTCTCCAGGTTATTATGAAGTCTGTCTGCTCCTCATTTCTACTGCCCCACAGTAGTATTCCATTACATTCATATACCACAGCTTGTTCAGCCATTTCCCACTTAATGGGCATCCCCTTGTTTTCCAATTTTTTGCCACCACAAAAAGAGCTGCTATAAATATTTTTGTACATATGGGTCCTCTTCCCACTTCTCTGATCTCTTTGGGATATAACCCTAGAAGTGGTATTTCTGGGTCAAAGGGTATGCACTTACTTATATGCCTTTGGGCGTAGTTGCAGATTGCTCTCCAGAATGGCTGGATCAGTTCGCAGCTCCACCAACAATGCATTAGTGTTCCAATTTTTCCACATCCTCTCCAGCATTAATCATTTTGCTGTTTTGTCATCTTAGCCAATCTGGCTGGTGAGATGTGGTACCTCAGAGTTGTTTTGATTTGCATTTCTCTAATCACTAGTGATTTGGGACATTTTTTCATATGCTTATAGCTATCTTTAATTTCATCTTCTGAAAACTGCCTCTTCATATCCTTTGACCATTTATCAATTGGGGAGTGGCTTGTATTCTTATAAATTTGACTTATTTCTTTGTATATTTTAGAAATGAGGCCTTTATCAGAGACACTGGTTGTAAAAATTGAATTTTATTTCCTAGAAAGTGATTAATTACTAATGTACCTAGCTTAGTGATTCCCATTATTTGAATTTTTAGTTTTCAACATTGACTTCCATAAGATTTTGAGTTCCAAATGTTCTCCCCATCTCTACCCTCCCCACACCTCAAGACAGCATGTAATTTGATACAGGCTCTGCATATGCATTCATATTAAACCTATTTTCACATTAGTCATGTTGTAAAAAAGAGTAAGAACCAATGAGAGAAACCATGAGAAAGAAGAAACAAACAAACAAAAATGGAAAAAGGAGAGAGCAAATAATATGCTTTGACCTGCATTCAGACTACATTCTTCTTTTTCTCAATGTGGACAGCATTTTCCATCATGAGTCTTTTGGAGTCATCTTAGACTCCTTTTTAATAAAAAAATTTCATGGAACTCTGTTTCTCAGTCCACAATATTATTTGATTGAAAAAATACATACGAAAAAGTTACTTTGAATTTAGTAGTGCTTTTAAAATAAGCTTCCATTCTATCAAGTGTGATAGAATCCAGTATGTTAAAAAAGCTAGTAATATGTATGTGTACAAGATATTATTCAGTCTGTAAAAACTTGGTTGCTTATTTATGATTTTCATACAACTTTGAAGACCTTGAAATAACCCTCTGGTCCTCAGGTTTGGAATCGTTTAGCCTGTGCTATTTTTTGAATGGAATAATGAATGAGTATGACCTTAAGGATAGATTCTATCTTACCAAGCAAGTGAATTATTAATTTTAAATATTTTCTGTTTGCCTTCTTCTAACTTGGTATTTTGAACAGCTTTTGCCTATTTCAGTCTCAAGGGAAAGGCAGTTTCCTGAGGTAGAAAAATGTATTTAGAGTCAGAGGAACTAGGTTCAAATCACAGCTATATTTATTAAATTACCTACTATGTGCCAGGTAACAAGGATACTAAGGATAAATGAAGCAGTCGCAGTTCTCAAGGAGTAACTTAAATTTTGTTAGAGGGAGGAGAGAGTGACTTTGTTCTTTATAGATGCATGTATTTGGTTATGTATACATACATACACATAACATAAAAAATATAAGTTAGTTTAAGAACATAATGCATTAGCAGTTGGGCAGAATCAGGAAATGGTTCATGGAGAAAGTGGTATTTGAATTGAGTGTTTAGTTTAGAGATGATATATTTTCCCTTAAGGACTGCTTTGGCTCCATCCTGAATATGTTGATATGTTGTCTCATTGTTGTCCTTATTATTACTAAATTATAGATCATTTCTTGTTCTTTGTCCTTTTTTTTTTTTGCATTTTTTTTTTAAAGATGATCAGTGACATTGGGGGTGATGTCTTGACTTATGCATGAGAGACAGAGTTGTGCAAGGTTGTCCGCTGTAGCAAGCCAATTAGACCTGATCCAGGCCTTAGATAAGAGACCTTAATTGTGGACCCTAATTCCTCTTGAGGTGATGTGGCTTGCAAAGGCTGGCTCCCCCGAAAGAACCTCAGGAGTAAACTTAAAAGGACTTCTGTCTGATACCCTGACATGAAAACCTTTACCCCCAAACTTCAGGCACCAAAAAGGACATGTTCCTTATCATATTATGCTAAAGAGTATTCTAAGTCAAAATACTTGATTCTTGGGAATCCAGTTTCTATATAGATATCTTTGAGACTGGTTACTATGCAAATGTCTTTGAGATTGTGGCCTGCTCTCTGGGAGTATCCTTTGTCCTGTAAGATACATTTTGATAAAAGACAACTGACCTTCCCCATGACTTCCTGCGTCCTTGAAAACAAGCCTTGTCTTATCCAAGTTACTTCCTAGGTATTGCAGACTATTCTGTTAGTAATAATATTCTAAGATATGATTGAGATAAGGATACTTGAATTTTTGTCATTTGGATCTTTAAAAGCTTTGTTCTGAGCATCAATAAATGGAGTTCATTCTTCCCTGAAACATGGCCCACATGGCCTGGTCCTTTTTTTATTCACATCTCCAATCATACTTAGTGCTGGACACTGAGCACCCCAACAGTAGATCTTACTCTCAGAGTCATTGGAGTCTCTTCGGGAAAAACCAAAAGTCAAGACGACTGGGAATGGATCGTTTCTATGATTTGGTGTTTTCTTTTTTTACCTACTTATTCCTTAGGTTTGAGTTATTAAGTCTTTAATTTTTTATTGTTTTGTCAGTGACTTATCAAATATAATTTTTATTACATTGTATTCTCTAAAAGGGTAAAATTTATGTTTTTCTGTATTTGTTTATGAGGTTTTTAATGACCTAATACTTTTCAGTTTTTGTGAAGGTACTATGCAGAGCTGAGAGCCATATGTATTCCTCTCCATGCCCTTTCATTAATCCCTAGGTGTCTAATATACTTAACTTTTCTAGAATTCTATGCAGGCTCTTCACTTTTTGAAATATTTTGGGGGGTTAAATTTATCTTAGAGTGATAAACTAAGGTCTCCTGCTATTATAGTTTTACTGTTGATTTATGTATATAGCACTTTAAATTTTTCTTAATGTTATGCCATTTGATCCATATATATTTAGTATTGATATTGAAGTTATTGTTTGTGATAGCTCTGCAAAATGTTGTTTTGTTGTTTATTTGAATTAGGTCTTCTGTTTCTAAATGTTGAACTTAATTTCCTCATCAGTCCTTGATCTAGTGCATTTTCTAGATTTTTGTGGTGGAGTTGTGTTGGAGGTGCTCAGCTGTACTACTTGTGTTGCCTCTTTGTAATTTTAATATCTAGCTCAGTTCCTGGAAAATATTGCTTAATAAAAAGCTTTTTAATTTATTGGTGGTGAAAGATTAGAGCTTCATAGAGAACTTCACATATATGGAGATCTCACAGTCATCTGAGGCACAAGTTACTATGACTCAGTGGATCAGGTGATGGACTTAGCAAGATGTATACTAGCTGAGTTACCCTGTTCTAGTCACTTTCAGCTTCATTTTTCTTATCTGTAGAAAAAGGGATGATAATAGTACCTCATGAAGTTATTGTTAGGATCAAATGGGATAACATAAAATACTTTGAAGATCTTAAGGTGCTATATAAACATTAGCTATTGATAATTGTAATGCCATCTGCATAGTGGTAATCATTGAACACGTAACAACAACAACAATAATGACACAGCCTTTACATAGCATGTTCAGGTTTGTAAAGCACTTTCAAATATCTCATTTGATTATCTCAACCACCTGGGGTAGTAAGTACCTGTATTACAGATAAGGAAACTGAGTTAGACAAGTTAAATGACCTTCCCAGGATCACACAGCTAGTGAGAATTTGAGGCCAGATTTGAACACAGGTCTTCCTAATTCTGTGCTTTATTCACTTCACCATCTAGATACTTAAGTAGCTAAAGTACTTAAGTTACTACCTTTGGAAGTCACTGAGTTTTAGAGTCTTTAGGGAGAAGAGGTCTCCAGACAGCTTTGAAGGACATCCATAGTTAAAAGTTGTGTTAATTTTGATGATCCAGAGTTGTTGTTAGGAAAGACCAAATATCTAACAGGAAAGCATGGTCAGCAATGTCATATACTGCTGAGGTCAAGAATGACTGAATAAATAAATGAAAAAATATTTGATAAGCACTTGCTTTGTGTGACTATTTGGGTATTGTGCTAATAAGTATTGAAGTTACAGATATAAATATAAAGACAGGCTATCTCTGGTTTCAAAGAGATACCTAAGTTTAAAGATATCCTAAGAGAAGATTCTTATGTAAGAGAATGGTGGTTGAAGAAGAGTCACAAGGTTGGGTGACTGTGGAATCATGGGCAATCTGACTCCTTTCCTGGAATGATAGTGTTGATTCAGTTAATGTTCTTGGAGAGAGAGTGAGTGAGGGGAGAATTCACATTTAATGTGTGGCAGGATGGTGACCAGAGTAAGAAAGGTGAGGACTGAGAAAAGATCATCAGATTTGGCAGTTGTAACAACAGATCATTGACAACTTTAGAAAGAGCAATTCATTCCAGTTGAGTAGTTAGACGCTAAGTTGAAAAGTTTGTGAAGTGAGAGGGGTGGAAGTGGATACAATGAGTGTAAACATCTGTTTCTACTTGATTTGGTTGAGAAAAGGAAGAGTGATAAGACTAGTATTATTAGTTTCTTGGGGTCATAAAACATGAATTAATTGAGGGCATATAGTTCTCTTAAATTTCTTTTTTTGCATTGAGTGTCAGTTCCCCATTAGCTTTTTTATTCTGTTCTTCACAGTCCAGGAATCATTCTCATTCGCATACAAAATGAAGCAAAATAATAATTGGATAATTCTGCCTACTGTTGATGGTTAGTGTCTGACTTAAACGCTGAACGGTGGTCCTATCCCCTTCTGCATCTTCCTCTTTCCACCAGTAGAGCTTAAAAACCTCAAAAACCTTTTTTTTTTTTTTGCTCTTTTCTTGCCTTACAAGTCTCAACTCATTGAATTGAGTTTTTTTTTCTTTTTATGAGAATGGGACTTAATTGTAGGCAACATAGAAGAAAACAGTATATATAAAACTATATACAGTATATTATAAAACTATATACAGTATATTAGAAAACTCTGCAGAAGGCTGCTTGTATAAAATTGAATAAATTATCTAACCTCTCTGGTGCTCAGTTTCCTCATCTGTAAAATGAGGGATTTGGACTAGTTGGCCTCTAAGGTACCTTCAGCTCTAAAGTGTTGATTTTAGGTACCATCTTCCTTTAACTCATCTTTCTTTCATGCCTCTTAAGATCCTTCTGAATTCCTTACCTTATATTTTGTTTATGCATTCTCCCCCCTTGGCATTTCCATTCATCAGCCACTATAAGCCCTTGCTTAGTATTAGATTTTGTCAAAATAATGAGATATTGGGGAGAGTTTTGAAGGAATGAATAAGGAGTAGAGGAAGAAAGACAAGTACTCAATAAATAGATCTTTGTAAATTCAAATGATGAAAAAATACTGGAAGATTAAGATAAAAGGAAACCAGGATAGCTATGACTTCCTGAACTCCTCTTTATTACTTACCACCTTAATTCAGACCTTCATTGCCTCTCGCCTAGATTATTACACTGGCTTCTTCCTGCTTTGAGTCTCTCCCTGTTCAAATCTGTCTTCCATTCTGCTGCCAAAGTAATTTTCTTTAAACCTAGATCTGACTGTGTCCTTCTTCTAATCAGCAAATTCCAGTATCTTTTGCCTCCTGAATCAAATATTAACTCTGTTGAGCTTTCAAAATACTTCATAACCCTGATGACACAACCTGTCTTTCTAGTTTCATTGTACTTTATTCAAACCCTAGCACTCAGCATTTCACACAGATTGCCTTCCTTTCTGTTCATCATACACTACACTTGACTTTTCTTGTTCATGCCTTTGCATGGGCTCTCACCCATTCTTGGAATATATTCCTTCCTGATCTGTACCTCATAGAACCCTCTTCTTTCAAAACCCAGTGTAAAGCACCACTTTCAATATCATAACTTTTCTGATCTCAACTTCCTCCAGTCTCTTCAATCCTAAACTTGTCATTGAATCTTTTTTAGTTGTTTCAGGCTCTTCATAACCCCATTTGAGGTTTTCTTGACAAAGATACTGGAGTGATTTACCATTTCCTTCTCCAGCTCATTTTATAGATGAGGAAACTGAAGCAAGCAGGATTTAAGTGACTTACCCAGTGTCACACAACTAGTTAAGTGTCTGAGGCCAGGTTTAAATTCAGATCTTCTTGACTCCAGGCCTGGAGCTCCATCCCCTATACCATCTAGCTACCCAAACTACAATTGTAATTGAAAACTATAATTTCAAGCTCCACTCTAATGAAAAAAATTATTTTCCTCATCTGTGAAATGGGGATAAGAATAACACCTGTCTTGTAAGGTTGTGAGGTTCAAATGAGGTAACGTACAATGCATTGCAAACTTTAAAGCTCTGTATGAATATTAGCTATTCTCATTACTATTTTTCTTGCTTATTTTTTATGCTTGTATATGTGACATTATTTCACCTATTGATATGTAAGTTTCTTGGGAGTAGGGGTTATTTAATTTTTATATTTATATCCGTAGCACCTAGCATAGTGAGTGCAACATAGTAGGCTCTTTTCTGATTTAAAAAACTACATTCAGAATGCTGACAAAATACTTTTTTGTTGTAATTTATTCTTTCATATGCTACATTGAAAACAGCTGAAGATGAGTGTGAACTACATCCCTCTATATGATGAATTTGTGCTGAGCACTGACAAAAACTTTGCCATGCTAATTTGTAATCTATATACTATAGCAGTCAGGGTTATTTGGTTATTGAAAATACCACTAAAGGACAGGGCTTCTAAAGACACATTATGTAGTGTGTTAGCCATTTTTTTAAAGGCTCTGTATAGTTTGCAGATAAATATTACACAGCCCTATGTTTCAGTATTTTTTTTCTTTAAAGGGAGTGAGTGGTTCTTAGGTACCACCTCCTATCTATCAAATTGACTAACATGACAGAAAAGGTGTGAACTGCCCTAATCATTCTGAAGAACAATTTGGAACTGTTCCAGGAGGCTATAAAACTGTGTCCTCCATATTGTGAAATAAACGTTTGGTTAACTGAATATTCTGTAATTGCAATTTTAAAAAATGAAGATATTTTGTCAAAAAGCTTTTAAGAAGTTTTTGTATCCAATCAGAAAATTAAAAAAAAAATTGACCCAGCAATTCCAAAAAGAAGGAAAGACAAACAACAACCACTGCTAACTCTGTATCTAAAAGAGATCAAAGGAAACTGATGCAAAGTGGAGTGAACAGAACCAGGAGATCATTGTATATAGTAGCAGCAATTTTGTAAAGATGATTTAGCTGTGAAAGAGTTGGCTACTCTGATCAGTATAGTGATCCAAGACAATTCTGGGGGCAGGTAGGTGACACAGTGGATAGAGCACTGGACCTGGAGTCAAGAGAACCCGAGTTCAGATCCAGCATTAGATACTTAACTGGTTGTATGATTGACCTTGTGTGGGAAGTCACTTAACTCCATTACCTCAAAGAAAAATCCAAAAAAACAACCCAGACAAATCTGAAGGACTCAGGCTGAAAATTGCAATCCACTTTTAGAGAGAGAGAAAAAACTGTTGAACTCTGAGTGCAAATTGAAATATAGGTTTGTTTGTTTTCACTTTATTTTTCTTGCTTGGGTAGGGGAGAGCAACATGGCTAATATGGAAATATATTTTGCGTGATTTCACATACATAATTGGTGTCATCTTGCTTGTCTTCTCAGCAACTGGGGGAGAAGTGAAGAGATAGAGAGAATTTGGAAGTCAAAAAAATTTTTTTATGTTAAAAATAAATAATTTTTTCCCCAAAAGGATTAAATTGTGTTATGGAACAGGGGAAGAATTAAAATGCTTTCTAGAGGGGGGAAAAAAACTGCTCTAAGACCAGCTTCTTCCTTGTCATCCTCTACCTCATTTTCCTTGTCATAGTCTTCCTTTTTTCTTGTTTTCACCTTTGACAATTCCATTTTTTACCCACACCAGGCTTTTAGTCCATTATGTAGCAACATCTTTTTCATGTTTTGTCATCAGTTTAGCTCTCTTTCTCCCGCGTAAGGTTGCATTACATCTGCAGGAGTGTTATTCCATATTTCTGCCAGTTATTTTTCTCATAGCTTTAATAGGAAGGCCAGGATGCTCCTCTTTAACTTTTGGATGGTAATCAGGATATAATAAGAAGCTGAAGGAGAGCTCTTTAGTGCATTGAGATCCTTGAACTTTATTTTTGTTTTTCCTTTAGTAGGTTTTTCATTTATGTTTACAACCAACCTTCCTGGCTTTTGCCATGTCCTCAGATTTGCTTTACTTTTACTGAATGTATCTCCCACTCTTATGTTTTGTTTTGTTTTGTTTTTTAAATAAAGTTCTGAGAACTTCACTAAAGCATCTGGGTGCTTCTTTTTGCTTCTCTTGGCAGGTTTGAACAAAGGCATATAAAGATATTTTGCCTCTCAGTTTCTCAGGATAACTTTTGCCCATTTTTTTTTATTACTTTTCCTTAGTGCCACACAGTCAGTGTCCATCCAGTTTTTATTGTCTCTTCTGAGCTGAGACTACTGCAGTGGCTGTGAGAGCGAGAACCAGATCTTTTTTTTTTTTTAATTTTCTCCCTTCTATAACTCTAACCATGATGTAGTAGATTCTTAATAAATGTTTGTTGATTGATTATTTGGAATCCTGACAAATTGAAAGGCTTAAAGTCAGCAAATCATCTAGCATTTATTAAGCATCTATTTCTAGGAATTGTGGTGTAGGGGCTGAGGATAAAAAGACAGAATTATAAAGCAATCCTTGT
>JAQQSW010000191.1:22786-70706 GCA_028646575.1 Pseudocheirus occidentalis
CTGGGGTGATTCAGTCCTACCCTTTTTCCCCTAAGAATCCCTTCTATGACATTGCTGACAAGTGTTCATTCAGTTTCCATTTGAAAATTTCTAGCATGGGAGAATTCACTACTATCTTAAAGCAGTCCTTTCCATTTTTGGAGAATTCACATTGTAAAAGTTCATATCAATCCTCAAACTGTTCCTGTTTTCTTCAGTCTGTTTGAAAACATGAGAGCTGACATCAATGCTCATCTAGATCTCATATATGCTCATCTACTCTAGGAGAGTATCTCTACTAACACGAATATTCATTTAAAAATACTTCAGCCTCCAAAATGAAATATAAGATAATACGTAAATCAATAATTTTTCTTCTTTAGGAATGATTAGGTAGAGATAAGAATAATTACTACTGAATTAATGGTAATTTTAAAATATATAAACCGTTAAACAGATAGTTTAACAAAATGGGAAATAATTATACTTTACCAATGGGCAGAAAGAAGCCAATGGGTAGAAACCAACTGACATTAGTCGTAACCTTGAAATCATTGCCATGTGGCAACTTTTCTACATTTTTAATAAAGTGAGCACAGTACGGCCTAGTGAGGGGACAGGGGAGGGAGAAGCATAATAGGAAAATAGGTAGAAAACAATTTGGAATTATGTACAAAAAGTCACTAAATATTCATACTCTTTGATCCAGAGATATGATACCAGTATATAGTCCAGTGGTTCTCAACCTTCCTAATGCTGTGACCCTTTAATACTCGTATGTGGGCATATCTGCATAGGGGCAGACTAGCATGGAGACAGAGGAGTGGTGTCTCGGTTCCTAAGATCATCAGAAATATGTGTTTTCCGATGGTCTTAGGTGACCCCTATAACCCCTGTGAAAGGTCTGTTCTACCCCCTTGCAACCCACAGGTTGAGAAATGCTGATATAGTCCAAAGAAGTCAGACAGAAAGGTTTTACTTACACACCCACACACCCCAAAACATCCACAGCTGAACTTTTTGAGTTATCCAAGAAGCACAAACAAAGCTCTTCAATTGGGTGTAGCTAACACAGCACTTAAACGCATTTGAACACTACTATGCATCAAAAAGACAAATGAGAAATTAAATTTACCCTACTCTTTATAGCTTTTTTGGTGATCTCAGTTCCCATGAGTTCAAAAATCATTTCTATGCAGGTGATTTTAAGATCTATACAGTCCAGCCTAAATCTTTTTCTGGGCTTGATGTAGAAATCAGCAACACAAACTTGCCTACTGAACATCTCAAACTGGCTATTCTGTAGGCATTTGAAACTCAACATATCCAAAACAGAAGTCATTATCTTTGCCCTTTATAAAACCTTCCTCACTTTCCAATTTCCCTATTACTTTCAATAATAGTACTACCTTTCAGTCACCATAACTTGCAAACTCAGTGTCATCTTTAATTCCTCACTCCCATTCATTCTAACACACGGCTAAATTCTGTCATTTCTACCTTCACACCCTCTTTTGTCTCCCCAGACATCCCATTCTCTCTCCTCAGTCATCACTCATGCAGAGGCAGGCCCTCATCACTTTTAACCTGGACTACTACAATCACCTAACTGATGCCCCTGCCTCAGGTTTCTTCTTATTTCAATCCACTCTTCACTCAACTGCCAAAATGACTTTCTTAAATTGCAAATCTCTCCCCTTACCCCCCCTTCTCCCTCAATATACTCCAGTGGCCCTATGGGACCAAATATAAAGTTCTTTGTTTTGCATTCAAAGTCCTTTATAACCTGGTTCCTTCCTACCTTCACAGGCTGAATATCTGCCATGTACTCTCTGATCCAACAATACTGTACTATTTACTGCTTCTCACACACTTCACTGCATTCCAACTTTACACTTTTTCACCAAGCCTAGAATGCTCTCTTCTATATCCTGATTTCCTTTAAGACAGCCTCAAATATCACCTTCTACAGGAAGACTTTCCAGGTTCTTTCCTGTCCTCCATCACTACCTAGGTCCATTATTTTTATGATTACCTTCTACTTACACTATATATAACTAGAGAAGCTAAAAATACTGGGGAGTGTATCTAACAAAATGAACCCAGTAACTAACTGAATCAAACTACTCTTTTGTACAAAAACAGAGTCCCTAAATATTTGGAGAAAACATTATGTGTTCATGAAGATATAAAATCAATGTAATAAATTATATTGCCTAAATTTTTACTTATTCAGTACTCTACTAAATTCCAAATATTTTATATACCTAGAACAAGTAACAAAATTAAACATAACAGAAAAAAAAGGTCACAAATCTCAAGTGTAATAATGGAAAAAAGTAGGAAGAGTTCTAACAGTACCAGATTTCTAACTCTAATGCAGAGCAATAATCATTAAAATCATTTAGTACCAGTTAAAAAAGAGAGGTCAATCAGTAGGAAAAAAAATGAGGTTCACAACATAAACAAACTCAGTAGCACAATGTTCAGAAAACCTTAATACGATATATAGTTACCAGAGGAAGTAATTACTATTTGAGAAAAAGTGCTGGGGAAATGAACAAGGAGATTGGCCAAAATTAGGTTTAGACTATTTACACTGCAAATATCTTATATGCACAATAGTTAATCATATGCTGTCCCCTCCATTATAATGTTTTGTTGGACAATGTTTTCCTTGTTAGAGCACGTTGTCTGGGCACATAATTAAGAGTTTAATAAAATTTTGCTGACAGATTAGCAATGACAGTAGCTCCAAAAAGGCCTTTCCCAGGTCAAAATCAATAATCACTGGATAAAATGGCAAAAAGACAGTCAAAAGACCAGAAACAAGTAGCGGGAGCAATTATTTCACAGTTAAGATGATAGAATCAAGTAGTATACACTCTTGAGTGAAAGCAAAGTATGAGAAACCTAGCTACAAAGAGACAAAACAATGAGAAATTGGGGGGAGGGGTGCAGAAGGGGTTGGAGGGAAGCAAAGAAAAATATTACATACTTCAAGAACCCTTTAAGCCACAATTATAGGACCCTTCTAGTGTGGGTTAGGAAGGATGAAAGGAACTGACCTACTGGGAAGTATCTTTTCAATGTGCCTGACCTTCCACATTCTTGGCATGGAACTACACAGCTGAGCCAAGAATGACTTAAATTCAATCCCCAGTTATCTTCATCTGCTACCAGAGAGCACACAGGATCAAAAAAGATTACAAGCTTCAAGAAACCAGAGGCATTAGAAGGCCTACACCAGACATATCCATCCGAGTTGCCAGACCTCAGGGAACTAAAGGTATATAGAACCTTCTCACTTTAGGGGTAGAGAAAGGGAACTGAGAGTTTGTTCCCCTTGCAGAGTTTTTGAAACTGGGAAACCTCAGAGACAATTAACCTGTGTGCAAATTCAAGCTGCTGAGTATAGTACATTTTAACCCTACTTTATCACTGACTTTTCTTTTTCATAGGTGTGACCAAGAACCTCATTCTGCCAAAAATGTCTATCATTCCCATTTCTCCCTTATTCCTAAGAAGCACACTACTGTCTTCTGATCCAAAATCCTGAGATTTCACCAACACTCACTTCCCCATTTCAACTTAACCTTCCCCATTTCAACTTAACTTTCCTTTCTAGTCACGCGTTCAAAACTCTCGTTCCCCAAAGACTACTAATAAAGTCAAAAAAAAGGTCTAAATCCCCCATAAAATGCCAATGACAAGTAGTTTATGTGCCTGAACACTTCCAGCAATTCAATAAGAATTCAATATGCAGAAAATATCTTTAGACTGCTGTTTTGCTATCTGAAACCTTAGAACACTGATCTGCATAGAATAAGCATTTAATAACTTTTTTATTCATTCTTATGTTGAAAAAAAGCTGCATCCCTATAAGTTCTGTCCACTGCTATTATTTCTGCCCACAAGCGCTATTGCCTCTTCCAAATGATAGCCCCTCAAATATTTGAAGACAAATTTCAAGGACTAAGGACTGCAAAATGCTATATATTTTATTTCATTTAATATAGTCACCCTGAGAGCCATATATACTGCAGATATCATCTCCATTTTACAGATAAAGAAAATGAGGTTCCTAGACATTAAGCAATTTGCCTATGGCAACCCAGTTAAGTGTTAGATTTAGATTTGCAATGTGATCCCAGGTATCAGCTTAGTCACGTGCTGCACTCTTTCTATTATACCATGATACCATGCTACGGCATCTCCAACAAATAGTCATGTAGCCTTTGCCTAAAGACTTTCAATGATGGGGAATTCATTAATCTTTCAAGACAGACCACTCCCCATTTCTACATAATTCTCATGGCTAGAAAGGTTTCCTTTATTATAAGCAGAAATTTGACACCCTGTAACATCCACTCCTTGAAACATGCAGAGTCAACCAAAAGAAACCTATCCTTCTACATGAGAGTTCTTTGCATTTCAAGTATGGTAATTACATCAATCCTCTAAATAAGAATATAGTGATTACATATCTTAAGAAGTTCCTCTCATTCTCATTTCCCTCAACTGATTTTCATATAGTAGAGTCACTGTCCTAGTAACCTCTTTCTGTAATAGTTGTTCTACTTTATTAAACTTTGAATTGATAATTTATGAAATTATAAAATGGGGGCAAGCACACCTGCTTCTTTGGGCACTGGCTGGGAAAAGACCATGATTGGCAGCGGGAAACGGGGAGCAAATCACACTTTAATAATAATAGAGTTACAGAGACAAGTTGTGACAGAGATACAGAGGAAGATGGCATGGGAACAAGAAATAAGATGTTGAAGTAAGACAGCGTAAGAAGTAAAGAAAATCACTCAGTAACCATGAATTTAGAGTTCGGAGCAGTAGAAGCAGCATGGACCTAAGGGAGATGTAGGAACGTTCACAGGGCAAGAATTTAAAATCTCATTTTTATAGGTTTTTTAGGGGGGGAAAACAGAACAACTCCTATCAGTGCTACCTTGAGGTGGCATCAATATATCCAAAATCATCAACATATCCAAATCATCTTAGAGTTATTGGTAAAACTTCAAAGTTGTCATCTCAGAGTCATCAAAACCTTTTTGATGTCTTGCTGGTTTAGATAGATGGAGGTCTGGATTCTGTCTGAAATTTGTCTCACAGAACCAGAAACCTTGACAAGCAGTACCTAAAAATGGGTTCCCCTGATTCAGCATGTATTACCAGGATGTGAATTTTGATTAATATATAATTTGTAAATTAATTTGTAAATTATGCTCCTCTGGAGCTATCCTTTGGGATAGTTTGTACAAGACTTCCTGATTCCCCTTTGCCCTCTTATTTCCTGCTATTGTCCTTTTACACTGGCTACTTATAAACTTACTGTATTGACTAGAAAGGGACAGGGGGAGATTTCAGGGAGACCAGAACAAGATACAATTTTAATACAAGCTTTCCTACTATGATTCTAATATAAGGATGACTGATTTTTATCCTTTTCCCTAAAGAGGAACAACACCTCTATCCTTCATCACATGATTTAAGTAAAGCTATGAGTTTAAAAAATCTGTCACCAGGTGGCCAACCTTCTGGTGATGCATATCTTTCAAATTAGTTCTGCGTCTGCAAATAAAAATTACACACAACCTAAAATGTGAGAAACTTGTTTGCCACCTGGGGCAGAGAAGGTAAGGTCTGACTTAGCAAGAGGGCAAGCATTTGGGGGTGAGGAGAGACAGATTAAAAATGCTAAAATCTTCAGCAGAAAAAGTTGGAAGACCAACTGCCTGAGGATGAATTTGAGGCCTGGAGGTCTCCACCTAATCAAGAAGCCAAAATGCATAAAGAAGTTTAACAGTCTGTTTGAATAAACCTCAGTCTCTAATTTTATAGCATTTTTATAAACACTGCTTATATACCAATCCCAGTGCAACTATCACTACCTGGTGCTAACAAGTAGGCATGGTCCATGAAAACTTCTGAATTGGCAGGTTTTGTCAGCCTATGAACTTAAACAGAAACAGATTGAAAAAAATAACTTTCAGATATTTTCATTGTTCTCAGTAAAGGAGGCAGTGATCTATTACAAATTTAAGAAAGAGGGAATGAGGAAAGGAAAAAGGGTATAGAACACTTATGGACAACAAAACTATTATTAGACTGTCAAATGATAGTATAAATCCAGCTGAGATTACATAATACCAATTTGTAACGGGCAAAAATCAGCTGTATTTAAAATGTTATTATTTATGTAGCTTTTAAGGCTTAAAAAATGACAATCCTGTAAAGTGGGCAGGGTTAGATATCATCATCCTCATCATCCTCATCTTATGGAATAGGGAACAATTTCTGGCCTTTCCAGCTCTGATTCCCAGTTTAACTAATTTTGTTCTATTCTCGCTACTCTGAAGATAATTCTTCTTGTGCTTATAAAAGCAAAAGTAGTTTTAAAAGCCCTGAAATCATCATTAAAATACTATATACTCAATGTCCACAACAATAACCCTCATGCATTCAAAAATTGTTTAGTTTCTATTTTAAAACGCAGAAAAATACAAAATATGCTTTTTAGAGAGTTCCACCCAAAATGGTTAAAAGTAAATAAAGTTGCAGTGTATAAAGGGCCTAGCCTCAAGGAAACTGATATATAGTCCATAGTCTTATACCCCATAAAGCCATTTATGAGGACTGAGTTTACCAGTGGCTTTTAAGATTTATTCCTACAATCCTCCAATTGACATCTTCTGTTAAATGTTCTAGAAATTAAAACATTCTACTCACCGGAAAAGAACATGATTATACAAAAGACAAAATCTCACAATGTATTATAATTCCCAAATAATTATAGAATGATTATGGAATACTGAAGTATAAGGATTGGATTTATAGAACATTTCTTCATTTATTTGTACAGAAGAATAAATACCCATTACTGTGTTTTTAAGACTATGCTGGCAAAATTTTCATTTCATTAGATTCTTATATGCTATAATAATAAGCTTTTACTTTTTATTTGATGTATACAAGTTTCTTCTACTCCATTAAGTAGAGATGTCTCTTTTTAAAATGGAATAAAATCTAAAAGTAACAGGAAAGAAAAAAATCATGAACCTTATTCCTACTGCTGCAATAACAAAGCTTCTGGACACAAGAGAATATCATCAACATGTCTGTTCTTTCAATTTTCTTCAAAGGATCTATGAATTCATCATTGTAGACATTCCCTCCAAGGTACAAATCACTATGACTTTCTGTATGAATTTTCACCATGTCTTCACACAAATCCTCCAAAGGAAGTTCAACAACTGTGCTAGAGATTTTCCACGAAGTCTCTTAACATCATGTGATTATTAGTCCAGCAAGCAGACTGTCCTGGACTACATGAAGCAATCAAATAGGTTGGAAGAAAACCAAGAGAGGGCAGTGTCACAAAAACACAGAAAGATGATGACAACCAACAATGTCAAACGACACTAAGAGGTCAAGAAGAATAAAGAACAAGAAATAGATATTAGACTTGAGAATCAAGAAATCACTTATAACTCTACAAATAATAGTTTTTATCCTTTATGAAAATCAAAGGAAGCAAGTAGGCTTTTTCAAGCAACGTATTCTACATCAAATTACATTTATTCAGTCAATAATATTACCTTAAAGGTGTCTTGTTTTTTGTCTTACTAAATCAACAACTTTTTTTTTGCTAATTGCTACATGATGGGTATGCTTCTAAAGATTCTTCTAGTTCTAAATCTATGATCCTATGAGTTTGAGGTCATACATTTCTTTGATTACATTGTACAGGTCTTAATGACAATTTATCTGGGGTAACTGCATTATGCCAAAGATCACTGATGACGAAGCCAAGAAGAACCACATCATTAAAAACCTATAAAAGCTGTAAAACAAACTCCATCACTTGGGGCACAGTCAGTCTCCCTTTGGAGTTCAGGACCTAATTACCTGTTCTCTGGACTACTGTAATAGCCTCCTAATTGGTCTGTCTCAAATAGATCCCACCCCAATTCATCCTCCACATAGCTGCTAAAGTGATTTTCCTAAAGAAGAGGTCTAACAATGTCATGCTCCTGCTCAATAAACTCCAGGACCTCTCTCTTACCTCCAGATTAAAATATATACTCCTTTGACACTTGAAGATTGTTCTATCTCTCCAAATTTGTTACACACTACTCCCCCTCCAAATGCTCTATTATAATAATCCAGCTGGACTGGCTTTTCTGTTAGTCATACACCACTCTTTTTTTATGCCTTTATACTGACTGTTCCTCGTTCCTAGGATGCTCTCCCCCTCCTCACTTCTGACTCAAGAGTCCTTGGCTTTCTTCAAGACTCAAATACTACCTAATACAGACCTTTATCTACCCAGCTACTAGGGACTTTCCTTCAAAAATTACATCACTCTGAAGTAATGTGACAGAAAAGGAAAATATTAAATGTTCAAGAGGATATGGGAAAAATTGGGACACTAATGCACTGCTGATGAAGTTGTGTAGCAGCAAAAACTCTAGCATACCCAGGATGGCTGCTATCACAGGCTCTTAGATCTGCTTGTGTAAAGGAAAGCAACTCAAAATGGGTTAACAATCCTACTTTAATCAAATATATCATTTACCTAGTTCAGGCAAAAGAATCAGGACCCTGAACTTCAGAGAATACAAACAGAAATTACGAGCAGACAAAAAAAATACAGACAGAGAATATATATCAGCAAGACAAGGCTTCCAGGTATCTGACCATTACATCCATACCTAGTTAGTTCCAGAGAGGGAAGCACCAATATCTGGGTTTTCAAAGCCAGGGGGCTTAAGGGCTGCACAGAATCTCATCTGGCTAAATCACACAACTCTTCCCCAAGTGAGCTCCAAACCAAAACCTCACTATCAGGTTATATATATATATATATATATAGCCTTCTCCTGGGTCAGAGACTGTCACAACCCTCTTGATCCACTGCCCAATCACAAAGTAACAAGGTGTAGGAATTCCTGAAAAACAAGCCTCCCATCACAGGCTCCATGTGACCACATGCGGCTTATTAGGGGGCAGAGTATATTTTCAAATCAGGGAAGGTTCTCAGATTAACTTAAGCCTATCAAGGGGCCAAGGGGCAGGGAAGATCTTCAGATTCCCATTACAGGTTGTGAAGTGAACCAACCATTCTGTAGAGTAATTTGGAACTATGCCCAAAAAGCAATCAAACTACGCATACCCTTTGATCCAACAATACCACTACAGACAAAAAAAAAAGTCAATTTAGTAACACAAAAAATAAGACACGTTTAAGGTAATATTATGTGACTATATAAATGTGGTTTGATATAGAATATTGCTTGCAAAAGCTTACTTGAAACAAGGATGAATTGTATCCCAAAGAGATTATAAAAAAGGTAAAAGGACTACATGTACAAAAATATTTATAGCAGCTCTTTTTACAGTGGCAAATAATTAGACCTGAGAGGCTCTCCATCAATTGGGGAATGAGCAAGTTGTGTTATATGAATGTAATAGAATATCACTCTGCTATAAAAAAATGTTAAGCAAGCAGACTTCAGAAAAACTTGATGCAGATCAAAGAATATTATTTTCACTTTTGTTTTCATTTTTTTCCTTTTGATCTGTTCCTTTTTTCACAATATGACTAATATGGAAATGTTTTACATGATTGCACATATATAACAACAAATTGCTTACTGTTTTAGGGAGATGAGGAAGAAAAATTTTTTTAATTTAAACTCAATTTTTAAAAAATAAATGTTAAAATTTTTCTTTACATGTAATTGGAAAAAACAAAATGTTATTTTAAAAAATTATCTTGCATCTACTTCGTACGTATCTTTTATGTATCTATGTAAATATACATTCAGCTTTTCTTTGTATCTGCAGTATTTACTGCAGGACCTGGCACACTGGAAGCATTTAAAACAGTGGTTCTCAACCTTCCTAATGCCACAACCCTTTAATACTCGTATGTGGGCGTATCAGATAGAGGAGCAGTGTCTAGGTTCCTAAGACCATCAGAAATATGTATTTTCCAATGGTCTTAGGCGACCCTGCTTGACCCCAAAGGGGTCATGACCCACAGGTTGAGGAACCACATATAAGCATATAAATGTAAATGCTTGGTGAAAGATACATCTGAAGATCATTTTCATAGCTATTTTGTAGAGAGGAAAATAAGCATATGGATCCATAATACTTGTTGTCTTCTCAATTACTTTTTTCCAGAATGATTCTATGATTTTTCATAAAATTTCAGTATTTTTCCAGTTAACTTGATAACGAATTCTCCAACACTCTCAAAACATCTTAGGACTTCTGTGTATACTTTAGCTGGTCAAGTTCTCGTCTTTAATTTTCTTTGGTGCCAACTCCACATTGTCATGTAGCATCAGGATGTATGATAATCAAGTCAAGAAATGTAGTAGCTATGTCAACGATGAAAACATTAACTTCTTAATTAAGGTGGTCATAAAAATGTTGAAGAGATGTTTTATATTTTTTTATTGTCCTATCAGTTTTATATCTAATTGCTCTTTAGAATGATGAGAACTGAGGGCCACACTACATTTTCTCCAAATTTACCTCTCCCTCTTATTAGCTCTCATTATGTTCTCACTCATAGTCTTTCAGTCTTCTCCTCCATTAGGTTTTGCAAATGTGTTTGTATTCTAAATAGGTCTTGCCCATGGGTTTGCATGTCTTTTCATGCAGCAATAAAATCAAGTATTGTAAATTTCTTTCAAGATTCAGTTCAAGTACTACCTTCTACATGAAAACTTTCCTGATCCCCCAGCTACTAGTGAACTCCCTTCCAAAAATTAACTTGAATCATTTGTATATATTCTACAAAATTGGTAAGGAGTGCCTGGCCTGTGGTAAGCATTTAATACTTGTTTCTTTAACTGTTTTACTCTGAATTGAAATACCAAAAGAGATAAGCATTTCAATATACAAAGCAAAATAGAAGGATTATACATGCAGATATAAATCTATACCATATACTTTTTGCTTCTCCCTGTAACTATAACAACACATGCAATATGTAATTCTCAAAACTGAGGGGCTGTTACCCACCAAAGTTTGTTATATTCTCTTCTGCGTATTTTAAAATGCTTCAATGATGCTCCTTAATTTTTTTTTTTTGTCATGTGGGTAACCCTACCACCTCTCGTATGTCCCCAAACTTCCTGTCCAAAATACGTCTCATTACGCACAGTGAGTTCATCATTTCACTTTCAGGAAGTAGAAGGAATGTGCCATCATTGAAGCTTTGAAATCATAGCTGGTAATTACACTGACTAGGATTCTCAAGTCTTTTAGAACTGTTTCTGTTTAAAATACTGTTACACAAATGATTTTACTAGTTCAGCTCACTTTATTCTGCATCCATTCACAGGTCATCCCACATTTTTCTCAAAACATCTCCTGCCCCTTCTCACAGCAGAGTAATATTCCATAATATTTTTCATAATGTATTTAGCTATTTCCTATTGATGGAAACTCCCTTAGTCTCCAATTCTTTGCCACACACACACACACACACACACAAAGGCTGTTATAAATATTTTTGTACATAAGGGTTCTTTTCCTCACTCTTTGGATATAGGTCTAGTGTAGCATTGCTGTATCAAAGAATATGCTTGATTAATGACTTTTGGGGTTCATTCCAAACAGTTTTCCAGAATGATTATACCAATTCTCAGCTTTGTCAACAATATATTATTAGTATATCTGTCCTCCCATAGTCTCTCTAACAACTGTCTTTTTTGCCAATCTGATAGTTTGACAAGTGCTTGCTGATCATTTTTGCTGGCTGAGGTGATTTCTGTCATTATTATGACTGCTTTATATCAGCTAAATTTCCATGAAAAATGAAGAGAACAGATGAACTTTCAAGCATGTTTTTAAATGTACAAAAAAAGAACATTAGAGAATTCAGAAGGAAATTGTTAAGCAGGACAATAATAAAAATTGTTGAATTTATGATATGCTTATGTAAGAGACAGTTTCATAAATTTTTTTTCTTTGCTCTACTTTGTATATAAAAATGTTCATCTTATTTGATTTTCAAGTTCAGGGAAAAAATTCTTAAGAAAATGGTAATCACCATATGTGAGTGTGTGTATATATGTGTACAGGTATACACAGAGAGAGGGCACAGGATCAATTGAATAGGAAGGGATGATATTTAAAATTGAGAGGTGGGAGAGACAGAATGGGGTTAATCGTCTCATATAGAAGAGGCAAGGGATAACTGTCACAATGGAGGGGGAGAACAGGAAGACAAAAGGGAATGGGTTAACCTTACTCTCACTGAATTTGGCTTAGGGAAGGAATGACGTACACTCTAAAATGGGTATCTTGCCCTGCAGGAGAGTAGGGGGTAAGGTGATGAGAGAGAGGAGGACAGAGGGGAGGGTTGTCAGAAGCACATACTTCTGTAAAGGGACAGCGACAAAGTAGAGAATGGAACAAGTGGAGGGTGGAATAGGAGGGAGGGAAATATAGTCAGTCTTTCACAATACGTCCATTGTGGCATCGTGGAGATGTTCTGCGTAACTACACGTGTGCACCCTGTATTGAATTGTTTGTCTTTCCAGCAATGGGAGTGGATGACGAGGGAGGAACGGATAGAATCTGGAGTTTAAAGTTTTAAAATCAAATGTTAAAAAAAAGATATATAGAGATATGTATATACATAAAATCATTATTATTATTATTTACATGCAACTGGGAAATGGGATATGCAGGCACTGGAAGGTCAAAGGGGTGATGGGGAAGGATATAGGAGAGAGAAGATTGGGGGAGGGGATATACAGGGGGATCGCAGTTTTGGGGTGGTGTGTGGAGGAAGGACGGGGAGAAAATTTGTAACTCAAAATCTCGTGGAAATGAATGATGTAAACTAAAAATAAACAAAAGTTAATTTTAAAAAATAAATTATTTTTTAAAAAAAAGACTTTAGAGGAGAAAACAGACCCCAATTCAGAATGGATTTTATAAAATAATTCTATTCTTCATAAAATAAAAGCTAACTGATGCACCAAAAAAAAAATAAATAAATAAAATGGTAATCACCTGGATCAATCTATTTCCTATTTTTCTGTGTCATTAGCTTGGTTAAGCAAGTCAAGGGGGGGAGTTTTAATAAATGCCATGCATTTTTCATTTTTAATCTTGTTTTAATTCAGTATTGATTTTTATCTTTATTCTAACAAGTCTATGGTCCAATTGTATACATCTGATGTGAAAGGAACTTCATACTGCTAGTCATTTTCTCTCTGTTAAAACTGAATTTCATTGTATAATGCTATTCAGAGCTTATCATGACTAGCCTCTTTCAACTCTTCTTGAACACAGCAAAGGATCCATTTTATATAAATGGCTTCTGCAGAATATACAAAAGCATTTGTTCTCTTTACTCCTTAATCCTGAATATCTTCCCACATATTTTTGTTGTCTCCCCACCTTTGCATTGAAGTCAGAGTATTAAATTATGCTTAATTTAATGTGAAGAGTCTTAATGAGTTCTTCAAAGAACTCATCTATCTCATCATTCTCTGCAGCAAATGTTGTCATGTAAGCTATAATTATTATCATTGCAGTCTTTTTACTCATACTCATAATGAGGACTGCAAGGCAGGATTACCAAATATTTGATATTTCTTGTTGCTTTTGGCCACACAATAAAACCAACTGAACCAATTCTTTTATTTACTTTCATTTATTCTATTTTATTTATTTACTCTCCAAAGAGAATGTGCAAGCTGTCTTTCCATGTGCTTCAACTTCTCATCTTCTGGTTCTATTCAGTTTTAAAACATCAGTATCAATTCAATTAAACAATCCTCCAGAAGCATGTCAACTCATTATTCATGGGACAAAGGTTTCAATACCAACAGTTAATACTCAAAAAAAAAAAAAATTAAAAAAAACTTTCTTAGCATCGTCTTCTTGCCTCTTCCACAATTACTTGAGGAGCAAATGAGATCATTTTGTATTTTTTATAGTTTTTCCCCACCATGGAGTGCTGTGTCCATAGTTTGTTACCTGGAGGGATGCCTATAGGTGATAAGACTCTATACTTACCCCTAATTAAGTCGGTCCTTGGAAAGCATATTGTCATCAGGATGATAAAAAAAAAAAAACAAAAACCTTTCAGGTAAGACAAAACCTCCCAGATTCTGTAATCTACTGATATAGTCCTTCAAGATTTCATAGCCACTTCTATACCATCATGAGGCACCAGTTTTACAGAATCATGACAACATGCAACAATACATAAGGAGGCTAAAAAGCTTCAGCAATTACCCCCTGCTTAGGTGAGTAGTGAGGAGTGATTCTGCTATGTCATATTCATTCCTCTCTTCACACTTTTAGCTGCCACTCCAACAGATGATTGCCAAACTTTTTTAGCTTATGGCACTAACAGATACTACTAAGAGATGTGATTCTCTCCTAGAATGAGGCGTAAGTACTGTTCAAATAGAAAATAATGGAAGAGCACGCTAGAACAACTTTCCCTTCTACATAACTCTGCAGGTCAGATGACTACATTTTCCTAAGAGAAGAAAAAGACAGCAAATTAACATACTGTTTCAGACTATTAGCAAAACCAGCATAAATATTCTAAGGACTAATTTGACTTATTTTGGTTTGTTCACTTATAACTTTTGTATGGCTTGTCCCTACAGAGAGCAACAACAACCAAAAAAATGGCTTTATCCTAGTTTTCTAATCATTTGTGGCAAAGTTCACACTGAATCAAAGTTTCATTCCTGCTCCCCCCCAAAATGGAGCAATATGGTATACTGACTACAAAAATAGGAGAAAAGGCTTTTTGTTGCTTTCTGGTCTCAATTTTTTGTTTACTATAAACATGACAAGCTGCACAGAAGGCATAATGGATAAAGCTGACCTTGAAATCAATAAAACCTGAGTCATGTGACCCTGAGCAAGTCATTTAATGTCTAGGAACTCTAAAGTGTCTAAGTTTGGGGAAAATGTCAACCTGTAGTGTGGATGAAGGAATTTCCTGAGCCAAAAGTTACCTCTATGCCAATGAAATCACAGGTCTAGCCCCTACTGAGAACTTAATCATAAACAAATACAAACATTTCAATATAGAAAGCAAAACTAAAAAACATCTTTATGATGAAAGAAGCTAAGTTATCATCTTGAAATTTCTTAAGCATCAGCATACACACGTTTCGCCAGATGTGCCCAGCAATATCCTAATGTCTCAGTATTTCTTTTAATATTTCATTTTTAAAATTTGCATTTAAAAATAAAGTTTCATTTTTTAAAACTTGGATTTAGTCAGATTTGAGTCTGTTTAGTTAGATTACTAAAAATGTCCTTTATGATCAAATAGTAAAATAAATATCTACCTTAGAAAAATTAAATTAGCTAGATGTATCTGTAATGAAACATATGGCATGTGTTATGTTTTAAGTATATCTCAATGCCACAATTTGGCCCTGTCTCCTGGATCCTAAGCATCCCTTAGACTTGATGATTTCTAAGATCCCTAGTATCTCTAAATCTATGATCTTCAAAGATGTGAGAAATGTTAAGGAAGGAAAATTAACAAGTCTTGGCAACAGAAGTGCTGTGAACAAAAGAGAGGAGTCAAGAATGACTCCTAATTTTCAAATATGATTGACTGGGAGAAGGAAAAGGAAAAAAAAAAAGCCAAAGAAAAATTCCATTTGAGACACGGCAAGTTTGAGATTACATCAGCACATTCAAACAGATATATCAAACAGTTGGAAATGCAGAACTGGAGTTCAGAAGAAAGGTTAGGGATAGATATATAGTTTCAGCAGTCACCAGCATAAAGCTGATAAATAAACCCATGGGATGGATGAGATCACCAAGGAAGCGACAGTAGTGAAAGGAAAAATCAGCCACCAAATAAAAGTGCATCAACCATTTCCAATGACTTATTTACTTATGGTCAAAAGAATTCCTTAACTTAAAACTGACATCATTATCCCTAAATACAAAGAATTTTCTCATGGAACAGAAACTCTATACATATAATTATAATGAAGTTTTCAAAGAAATCTCAGAATTAAAAGGGACCTTAGAAGTCATCTAATTGTACCCATATTTAACTGAATAGAAATTCCCCTAATTTTCCAAAAGAAGGACAAAAAAGCTGCACTGCAACTTGGTAGAAAAGAATTAAAATCCTGAGATATTAAGCTATCCTAGCACAAAATTTAATTATAGCACATTATCATGCATGTACTTCAGTAATTCAGATCAAAAATCTTGTTGTACACACATACATACACACACTCACAAAAATGTCAGAAGGTTCTTAAGAGAACAAAAAGGATCATTCAAAGATATATAAAAGAGTCTTTCAAAATTGTATCTTAAAGCCATATGGCCACCCAAAGGTCAAAAGCCTCATCCCTTTCTTGGTGGTTCTCCCTCTTTACTACTGCTTATTGATGGTGAAGGTGACAGAGATCAATTGAGACAGGGAAAGCAGATAATCTATAACGGGTGTGTGTGTGCGTGCGTGCGTGTGTGTGTGTGTGTCCATGTGTATTATACACCAGGATTTTCAGTAAAACAACTACCATGAAAAATTCCTGAAAAACTTCAGTTTCAGGTGCATAAAAGTTGTGGCCATCCTACTTTCATGCAGTCTTTGGGAAAATTAACAGTTACTTTTATAGGCATCTAATTATTTGGCATATTCTAAATTCTTCATTTTAAAAGAAAATTTGCTGAATTTTTATCAAAATCCATTTTGTAAAATAATCAGAATCCTGATTCAAGTACAATATTTTCTCCTTCAAAGTTAAAATAATGAATGGAAATTAAATTAAAATAATGAAACTATAAACCATAATACAAGAACTTGAGGCATCTTGGCTGAATTTCTTTTATCATAACAGCCAACATAACAGGCTCTCGCCTTCAAGGAAAATCAATTCTAACTCTACTATAGATAGCAATGATGGCCTAAAAGTCAACATTTGTTTTCTAATCAACTGATATAATGATCAGTGTTTATAATTAACATTTTACCCAACATCACTGAAAGCATTTATCATTTTAGATAAGCTCTACTGCCCTATGATTTCCCTCATCCAGGTATCCAAGAATTCGTCTCAGAATCCAGGGAAACAGGACTATTCACTACCACCTGGGTGATCTCTCTTCTAGCTCAGGATGCTTAACTGCTCACAGGGGTTGGATAAAATGGGAGTTAATATCCCATTGCTTCTGATCAGATGGATAAGCAACCTAGTTTTTATCACTTGAAAAGTCACTGCTTTCTAAGGTCCTCCAGATCCTGCCTTTATGCCCTGTGCATATTCAAGCACATTTAACTGACCTACCTATGTAGCGTAAGGATCTCAGGGTTTGGCCATGGGCCCCCACCCACTTCTGTTCCCTTAGAATTTCTGGGTCTTTCAACCTTGATAAACTGGACTCTTCTCAGCAACGCACAGCTATAAGACAACTCTACAAGTCTCAGGATGGAAGGAGATAGCTACATTCAGAGAAAGATCTAGAAAGACCAGAGTTTAAATGGAGACTGAAGCAATCTACATGCTATAGTTCTTTTTCATGTTTGGTTTTCTTTTTTCCCATTTTTCACTCCATTGGTTACAACCCTTCTATACAACCAGACTATTGTACAATGTAAAAGTATTTGCAGATCCTATACCTGACTGCACGCCACCATGGGGGGGAGGAGCCAAGGGACGGGAGAAAATTTCAAACTCAAAGGATTGTGGAACTGAATTTTGTAAACTAAAAGTAAATAAACAAGTCAATTAAAAAAAAATTTCTGGGTCTCTCCACATGTCCTACAGTTGAACATTCTTTTATATGTGGTCTCTCTCAATTACAGGATGAATTCTTTAAGAACAGAGACTCTCTCAATTTTTCTATTTATATCCCCAATGCTTAATACAACGCCTGGCACAAAATGCTTAAGACATTCATTTTCGTATGGAGTATGTAAATTATCTATAAATCATTAAATTATTTCTAAAAGCATGACGTGCAGCCCTTTGTCCATGTGCCAAAGGACAGTCTAAGTAGCCAAAATCTAGCGTCAACAGACCTAATCTAATGGCACCTCTTAGGATAGGGGTGGGGAACCTGCTGTCTCCAGGTCACATGTGGCCCTCTAAGTCCTCAAGTGCAATCCTCTGACAAGACCCAAACTTCACAGAACAAATGCCCTTAATAAAAGGATTTGTTCTATAAAACTTGGGACTCAGTCAAAAGGCTGCACCCAAAGACCTAAAAGGCCACATATGGCCTTGAAGCCTCAGGTTCCCCACCCCTGCCTTAGGAAATTCCACTGATGAGTCTCAGTACTTACTACTAATCTAGAATTATTACAGACAACAACTCCTCTCCAGATACTTCTTCCTTTATCAGATAGCAAAAGATACTAGATAAGCCAAATGGTGCCACTAAAATGTTTCCCAAATATTATTATTATTACATTTTAGAATTTTTAAAAAATTATTTCAAAAATCTCAACTTCTATTAACAAGTAGAATAAAACTGGAATTCAGAACCATAAAGTCACTGAATGTCAGAGTTGATAAGAGTCCTCAGAAATAATCAAGCACAATTTCTTCTAAAGACAAGTGAGGTCCACAGACGTTAATGACTTGGCCAGTATTGCACAATGAGTGGCAGAGTTGAAAGTCAGAGTAAATCAACTCTAAATTATTCAGCACCAAACTACTGGTGAAGTTGTGTACTGATTTAACCACTCTGTAGAGCAATTTGGAACTATGTCCATAGAGTTATAAAACCATGTATATCCTTCGACCTATCACTACTAGGTCTATATCCTAAAGAGAGAAAAAATAAAAAGGAAAAGGACTTATGTGTACAAAAATATTTACAGCAATTCTTTTAGTAGTGACTACCAACTGGAAATTGAAGGGCTATTGGGAAATGGCTAAACAAATTGTTGTATATGAATGTGATGGAATACTACTGTGCTACAAGAAATTAAAAGCAGGATGCTCTCAGAAAAACCTGGACTTACATGAACTGAAACAAAGTCAATCAGGAGAACACTGTACAGAGTAACAGAAATATTGTATGACGATCCACTATCAATAACTTAGCTATTCTCAGCAATACAGCGAGAGAAAACATTTCTGAAGGACTTATGATGAAAAATGCTGTCCACCTCCAGAAAAAGAACTGATGGAGTCTGAATGCAGATCAAAGCATCCTTCCTCTACCTTGGTTTTTTGGTTTGTGTTTTCTTTCACAAAATGACTTACATGGAAATATGCTTTGCATGAATGCATACATATAACCCATATCAAACTGCTTGCTTCCCTTCTCAATGGGGGGAGGAGGTGGGAAAGAATTTGGAGTTCAAAATTTGAAGGAAAAAAAAGAATGTTAAAAATTATTATTTCATGTAACTGAGGAAAAATATTAAATTTTTAAAAACCAACTATATGTGCCAGGCACTGTACTCAATGCTGGGGATACAAAGAAAAGCAAAAGACAGTCCCTGTTCTCAAAGAATTCAGAGCCTAATGGGGGAGACAATATGCAAACAACTATGTAATAACAAGATAATTGAAAGAATATATTGGTGTAGTGTCAGAGAAAAGGCACTAAGAATAAAGAGGAACTGGGAAAGGCTTCTTGCAGAAGTTGGGCCTTTAACAGAGACTGAAGCAAACCAGGAAAGGCAGAAGTTAGAGATGAAGAGAGAGTTCCAGGAACAGTGGAGTGGGGGCAGGGGCAGCAGTTGAGAAAATGCTTAAGTAAGGAGCCTTGTTCAAAAAAGTTAGAAGACCAGTATCATTGAATCACAAGAGTACAAGGAATGGAATAAGGAAAAAAGAATGGAAAAGACAAGAAACAAAGTCTCCTGATGCCTTAATATCAAGATAACTCTTTCCTTCAAACCACACTGCCTTTAGTTGAGGACAAACTTCTACTTGAAGGCATAGCTTTCAAAAAAGTAGGGTCAACATTATACCATTAAAAATGGGAAAAGTTTCACAGGTTTTGGTAGCATGTAAACATAATTTTATTACAGAAAATTAATGTTATTAAATAAATTACAATTTTAATAATACACAAACTATATTAAGACACATAAGAAACAAAGTAAGAAAAACACTCTATTAAATAGACAACAGCATGTTAGATGCTATTCCTCTAAGAGGGCAGAGTCAAGATGGCAGAGTAAAAGCAGGAACTTGTCTGAGCTCCCACACCAACCAACCCCAATACCTGTAAAATATGACTCTAAACAAATTTTAGAGCTACAGAACCCACAAAGTGACAGAGAGAAACAAATCTCCCGCTGAAGTCAGGTTGCCAGGCCTACAGGAAAGGTCTATCGCAGAGCACTGGGAACCAAGCCCAGGTGGCCCCCACCAGTGGCCAGACTAGACTTCAGTAAAGTGAATCACTAGCAGCTGTGGCGGTTTCCAGACTTCTCAACACACAAAAGTCAAAGAGAAAGTGAAAGATCAGTGGGGAACTCTGTTAGAACTGGGTGACAGAAGAGGGAAGTCTGGCCAGCCCCTGCCTCCACAGTGAGAGGTACGTGGCTGCCTTTGGAGCTCCTGGCCTGCAGATCATAAGGGGACCAAGCAACCCCTCAGAGGGTAATTGCTCTTGCTTTGACCTGCTTGGATCTATGTCACAGTCTTGGGTAGTGGTCCTGGGGTGTATGGCCAGTGCACCAGAACTTGTGGTGGCTGTTGAAAGGGTACCCTCCTCATAGCTGAGACAACATTTGCGAAAACCCCAGCGATTCAGACACAGCTCTCTCCACTCTGGAAGCAGAGTTCTACCATGGCAAAGAACTCAAAATTCAAGGAACTGGTTGGCAAGATGAGCAAGTAGAGGAAGTACAATCAGACCATAGAATCCTTTTTGGGGGACAAAAAAGATCAAAAACTTCTGCATCAAAAGCTTCCAAGACACTATTCCTCTAAGGAAATTGTAAAGCACTTTTCAAATGTATGGTAAGAGCAGCTGAAACAGCAATTTCCAAAAGATAGGCAGCCAGAATGCCAAAAGAGTAATACTAACATTTTGTTAAAATTAGTAGGGTGAAAAATTAGAACTCGTCTTTGAATAGATATAGAACTTAACAACAGCATTTACTTTAAGCAAAGAACATAAGAAACAAATCATTAATTCAGAAAGAAATAAAATCATAGGGAAGTTAAAATTTATAAAAATGGGTTGCTAAATTGGCAGGTGGTGGCCAATCTGAGAATAGGTAGTAAAGTATGCAGAGGCACAAAGTTGAAACTTTTAAACAACAGATACAATTGTAAGGTATCAAAGACCTGTACAGAGTTGAGAGAAGTAGAGACGAGAATTTCAAACTAAGTACTCAACAAAATTAAGATTATAAACTCAAAGAGCATTTAGTCTTAACTGTTTTTCCTATATGACACCACTATGTGTACTTCAATCAACAAACATTTATTAAGTGCCTACTATGTGCCATGTACTATGATAAGTACAGGAGAGACAAATACAAATGAAAATAATAATCTATAGTGTAAAATTTCTTCATCTTAAAAAAAATTGTAAGATTCCTGACAGTAGGAATGTATTTTTTCTCTGTTCTGTATTTTCCCAAAAATTACTGACACCCAGCAGCACAGTGATAAAGCACTGGCCCTAAAGTCAGAAGACCTGAGTTCAAATCCAGCCTGACATACTTGCTGTAGGACCCTGGGCAAGCTACTCTCAATTTCCTCATTTGTAAAATGGATGATAATAGCAATTACTTACCAGGGTTGTTGAGGATAAAATAAAGTAATATGTATAAAACATTTTGCAAACCTCAAAGTACTATATAAACTTAGTCTCTATTATGACCAGACGCACTGTCTCAAACTGAATACAAGATTATTAAATAATGACAATGATTAAATGAAGGGAAATGGTTCAGTATAAATAGTTCTGAAACTCTTTGAAATTTCAAGTAGTAGACTTTCCCTCCAAATACTACTGTAGTGGAATACAAGAGATAAAATAGGTTATCAAAGTAAGAAATAAGGGAAGAAATCCTTATGAATCATGTTTAAGCTCTGTCACAGTGCTTAAGATGTTTCTGTTACAGCCTATTTCACTGTTTTTAATCCCTAAATCAAGAAATTTAAGTAGTAAATAAACGAAGTTCCAATTTTCAAAGGACAGAGTATTTTACACACAAAAAAGCCTAAGACAATATGAACTCTCTAAAAAAAGATAGGCAAGCCTTAATTTTAAGAAGAATAATATGACTCCAGGAAAGGTACAGATGGGTAGGAGTATATAAAGAGCTTTGGAAATGCAGAGAAAAGAATGAGGGTAATGAGGGATTGATGAAAGGGGGTCAAAATGGGACAAGAGGCATATATAAAGAAATCAGAAAAGCATAGTGTACCTTACACATAGTAAGCGCTTAATAATGCTTTTTTTATTCATTGATTCATTTCATTCACCAGAAATAAATTAACTTTTATGATCATTTCCCTTGGCCTTTGAGATCTGGAAATCACTCAAGTGTCAAACAGGCTGAATAAAACAGAATAAAATGTTTATTTAGACAAAGAGCCTTTGCATACCTATCACATGTTCACAGAGAAAATATTTCAAAACTTCAACCTTCTTATAAGATTATAGATGTCTATCTAAACATAAACTTAAAATGGGAATTATTGCATGGCTTAATGTATTAATATCTTTATTGGATAACGCTGAATTATTCTGGCAAGTATATTAGCTCCTCAAAATTTTGTGGTGCTAGAACCTGAATGCTACATATCATGAATTTACTATTCAGTTACAAAGCACTTTTACCAGGAAAAAGGAAAAAAAGATTAGTAAAAACAGCCTTCCCTCCGAATTTCGAGGTAATAAGAAAAATACTTCTTTTTTTTAATAATGAAAGTTATTAGAACAAGTAGGCATTAATTTTAGGTTTAGAATTTAGAAACTTAGCAAAGAAGTGTTGTTAGGCTTTGTTTCCTTTATTTGGGGGGAAGAGGGCGCTAAGAAGGGAGTTTGGAGAGGTGAAGCTATACTCTGGACACGATGAGTTTGAGGTGCTACTACCACATTCATTTTGAATTGTCCACTAGGGGAGACTGGGGCTGAATTTATTTATCTGTGAACCATCTGCATAGAGATAATTAAACCCAAGGGAACTAACGGGATCACTGAGTATAAAAGAAAAAGTGCCCAGGACAGAGTCTTGATGAATATCCACAGTTAGGGGACGTGAAATGGATAAGAAGATAGCAAATGAGATTACAGAGCACTGTCATGAAAACCCAGATGGAAGTGTTAACAAAAAAGACAACAGCCAACAGTGTCAAAAACAGCAGAGGTCAAGAAGTATGAAGACTGGAAAAGATCATCAGATTTGAGAATGCTGGTAGCTTTGAAAAGAATATTTTCAAACATGTATTATCTCCCACTCTCAATCATCCCACATATCCAAATCAGGTGCCAAATATTGTTGCTTTTACCTCCCCAACTTGTATATCTGACATATTCTTTCAACTCAAACAGCAAACAATTTAGGGCAGACCATCATCACCTCTTTGCCTGGACTACTAATTATAATAGCATTCTACTGTTCATGTCAATTAACTGGGAGAAAGTCAGTTATATTTATTGATGTACAAAAAAAAAAACTTAAAAAAAATTTACGCTTTTAATAAAACTTCCAATATGGAATACGTACTTTTGCTGTAAACACCTGTTTCTGCACAATTTGGCAATGTGTTCATAACATTTTAACCTATTGTTCAATTCATCATCGTGAAACCATGTTTTTCTCACACTGGACATCAAACATACCTCTGAGATATTTAATCCATTTTTCAAGTCCAGCCTTGATTATAGCCCACAGATTTTCAATGGAGACTAAATCAGATAATATGTCAAGTCACTGAATATATTTACCTACAGCTTTTGGCTAAATTTCTTAACCTTCTTTACCATGTAGCAGAGTGGTTCTCAACCTTCCTAATGCTGCAATTTAACGTGTATAAATACTGTTGTGGCTCTATTAAGCTTTTTTAATACAGTTCCTCATGTTGTGGTGAGCCCCCCCAAACATAAAATTATTTTTGTTGGTACTTCATAACTGTAATTTTGCTACTGTTATGAATCGTAATGTAGATATCTGACATGCAGGATGTATTTTCATTGTTACAAATTGAATGTAACCCACAGGTTGAGAACTGTTGATGTAGCACAATGCAAGGTTGTACTGTAGTATTCTATCTCCATTTGGAAATTTCTATAATTCTGGAACAATTCATCTCATCAGCTATCACATTAGAGTTCCTCATTTCCTCAATAAGAACAAGACTTCTAGGTCCACTGAGAGTGGGAAAAAAAAAAACCCTCCAAAATCCCTTTTGGGGCAGATGTTTCACAGTCTGAGGAAGATGCTTAGATCTTACAAGTATGCCTGGATGTCCTCTGACAATGGTTTTGGTATAGCTTTATATGAAAAAAATGAAATAGTAAAAACTTCCTTTTCCAATCTTCAGTACTCTAATATTTGTACTCTCTTTAACACGAAAATCATTTTTTCTTCATAGCAAAAGTTAGCAATTTTTTTTTACTAGTCTTCCCACTATTCTTCCAATTGCAAGAAGTTCCTATTATGTTGCAAAAGAATTAATAACAATTCCTGCAGTTGCCAGGTCCCTCTGAATGTCTTTGCCTGTTTTCTGAGGATTAATTAGGATGTTCTATAACAATAGTTGTCAATTATTTACATTGTTTTCCCTTTTCACAAAACCTTCCTCTGCACTTTGTTGTGACTAATTTTTCATTGTTTCACTGTAGATCCAAATGATCTTTGAACAGTATTAACTCTTCACACCAACAGCCAAAACAATGTCTTTACTAGTTACTGAAGTGTGCTCTTTAAAAAGCACAATCTTACACATTTCCTCGAAGCAACAGGCATTCTTGAAAATTCAGAAAATTAAGAACAGGGCAAAAGGGAGCAACAAATAGTACTGAATTGAATGTATGGCATAATCCAGCACTCAGTGGACAGAACTAAATTGGTGAAATCAACTCACTTTAATTTAATTGGTCAAAGTCATATTCAAAGTCAGCCTAGTGTCAGTAGAAGGGTATGTGCACCTATGTGCACGCACACATACATACACCCATTATTATCGCAAAATGAAACCATATCCAAAATATTAATTACCCCAAGAAATTCACCCACCACTGTTAATTGGTTTCCCAACTCCTTCTCTCTCCCTTTTCTAATGAATTCTCAAAACAGACACCAAATTAATTTTTCTCAAGCACAAAGTCTGGCCATGTCACTACGTTACATCAATAAACTCCAGTGATTCCTATCAGACTCTAACATCACATATTATTTTCATCTTTATTTCATATTTCTTTAATCTCATAATTCTTTAAGTAACATTTTTTGGGTAAGTTTTATACTGTAACGCGTTCAGTTGTCTTCAGGTAGTCTCTTTGTGACTGTATTTGGGGTTTTCTTGGCAAAAATACTGGAGTAGTTTGCCCTCTCCTCCTCAAGTTCATTTCATAGATGAGGAAACTGAGGCAAACAGAGTTAAATGACTTGCATGGGATCACATAGCTAGAAAGTTTCTGAAGCTACATTTGAACTCTAGAAGAGGAGCCTTCCTGACTCCAGGCCCAGCACTCTATCTACTGCGCCACCTAGCTGCCCAACACTACACTACATATTTATAATGCATAGACATAAGGACTAGACCTAATTTCACTAGTACAGGGAAATGCCAAATGAGGAAACACTCCCTAATCCAGAAGTGGGGAACCAGAAGCTTTAAGGCCACATGTGGCCCTCTAGATCCTCAAGTTTGGTCCTCTGACTGAAGCCAAACTTCACACAACACATCCCCACCCCTGCTGCCTAATCCAATGTAGATTAGCACCTTCTCTGCCATGACTCTATCTCTATAGTCTTAGAGAACTGTGAGCACTGAGAGGCTAAATGACTTGCTCAGTGTCATATAGCCAATATGTCAGAAGCAAGACTGATTAATAACTAAGGCCTTCCTGGCTTCAAGGTCAACTCTATCACTATGTCATAATGCCCCTCAGAGATATTATTAAAGTCATTATGAACTGTGTAACCCTATGCCCAATGAGTGTTTTTAATAGTTTTTAAATACTAATTTAATTTTAATGTACTGCTTCCTTACTTTAATATTATTCTTAAAAGATGATAAATGTGATTTTGTTCATTCCTTTACATTCCATACACACTGCCACAATATAAACATATTGAAAGTACATGCTTAACTTTTTAAAACTAGTTATAATAATCAACAGAAAAATTGGGGAGAACACTGTACTTGACAGTGAGAAGCACTGAAGGAGCTTAAGAAGGGAAGTAGCATGGGTCAGTCAATAAACATTTATTAAGCACCCACTACAAGCCAAGTACTATGCTAAGTGCTGGGGATACAAAAAAGGGCAAAAAACAGTTCTTGTCCTAAAGAAGCTCAGGATCTAGTGTTAGCTAACGCAGAACCACTCGTGTGAAAAACAATTCTGGCAATGGTATATAGGATGGGTTAGAGGGAAAGTGGACAGGAGATGTGAAGAGACAAATTAGAAGGTTATTTCAATAGTTCAGATGGGGAGAAATAAAAGCCCCAACTAAAGTAGATTAGGAATAATGGAGAAAACAGATGAAAGCTATTCCAAGAGGTTAAACTCAGAGAACTTCTAAAAGGGTATGTGAACCAAAATTTTCCACTACATTATAAGCTCCTAGAAGTAGAAGAAGCATTATCAAAAAGTTGAACGCTGGGTGACTGGAGAGACCATTGATACCATCAATAAAATTAAGGAAATCAGAAGGAAATAAAAAGTTAAAGGGTAAGATGAGTTTATACACATTAAAGCACAAGATCACAGATCACATATCTAGAGCTGGAAAGGACCTCAGGGATCATTTAGTCCAACTCCTTGACCTTACAGATGTGGGTCAGGGAATTTAAATAACTTGTCTAAAGTCACATAGGTAATAATAATGAAGCAAGCTACATCCTTTGATATGGAAAAAAAGTGAAGATGTGATTATGGAGCTACTATTATAGATGTAAAAGATGTGATGGAGATAGAACTGAATTCTTGGGGGATAAAGGATGGAAAGGAAGAGTCAAGGATGACTTCTGTGGTTTCAAATCTATCAAAATGAAAGGTCAATGACAGTCATGACACAAATGGACAATTACAGAGGAAGGTTAAATTTAGGGGAAAAGATGAACTTTGTTTTGTACATGTTGAATCTGAGATAGCTATACAGATAGCTATTCAAACTACCCAACTGGGAGAGGGCGATATGGGACTAGAATTATAAAGATCAAGGCTAGATATATAGACTTGGTTATCTGCACAAAAATTACAATTGAATCCATGGAAACTAAGAACAAGTATGAAGAAAGAAAAGGGCCAATGACACAGTTCTGGGCTATACCTACACATGTGGTAGAACACGGATAACACTTCTGCAAAGAAGACTAAGGCGTCAAGGCAGTGTTATGAAAACTCTAGCAGAGAGTACCCAGAAGGTCTCAAATGTCAAATATTAGAGTTCAAAGAAAGATGAAGACTGAAAATCATATATTTAAACTATAGTAACAATATTACTAATAGACTCTAACTACCCTTTATAATATATTTAAGAGAGTATGTTTTCCAAATTCCAACTGAACTCTTAAAATTCACAATTCTAAAATAGCCACAGCTTCTGGTTATTGGGGTTTTTTTTTTTTTGCCACTTTCCCTATTTTTCTCCCTACCTCTTTACAAGATATCAAGTGACCAATACATCCCCTTTTTTAAGCCCATTTCGGGTGTTCAATTCTACTCTAACACTTTCAATCTACACTCTTTATGCATCATATCTGGAACACAAATCTCAACCTGACCTTCTTTTAAGTATAGAGCACTTTGCGAACCTTAAAATGTTATATAAAAGTGATTATTTAACTGCAACATTCTTGTTTGAATTCCATAGGATAGTAATCTCCACAAGAGTTATCACTACCTTGACTTTAAAACTTTATTTTTTTCCATAAGTCCTCAACTAACCTCCATACTGCAAAATTTCCAAAGTGCCAAGTTTTCCCCAAAAAAATTTCCTATTTTCCCTCCACAACAATAATGCTCTCCTGTTTGCTCTCTTCAAATTCAGTTCAGTCTCTGTGCTATGTTACCACCAAAAATTATCCAATACTTTTGCCACCAGCCAAATGTGGCCAGTCACCAATCCTCACCTAACATTAGAATGGGAAGATCAAGAAATGCTGGCATAATCATATTATATCCCATGTGTAATGTTATAACTTTCTAATTCTAAATCATCTAGCAAGTAAAGACTTCCTGAGTCTGTCAGCAACCTCCTCCTGGCTCAACCAGATTCTTCTCTCTCATTCTCCAGTTCAACAAGTAATTTGAGACCACATGAAGAATGGCAAGAATTATTGCCAAAATACTGGCAAAGAGTAAAACTGCCTCCTTCTTTGTTCTCTTATTACCTTCATTTTTAATTCTTGTTAGCTTTTTCTTCAGCCATGCCAAGAGCTGTTCAATTTTAAGTACAAAGAAACAGTAAAAAAAAATTTTCCTTGTTTTTATTTTTCCTTTCATATCCAAACTCCTTTACAACACAGGATATGGCACATATATGTGTATATAGACAAATGTGAGTACATACAAAAACATGACAAAGGAGGTGATGTTAATAAAATTAGAACAAAAAATAAAAATGGATGTTGGTGAAACGGATAGAACCAAAGCTAAGTCTAACAGTTCTAAAAAAGATATTCTCTCTTGCACTCTCTTCATATATGTTCATATGTGTGTGCATGCACTTTTATGGAGACTGTCCCTGTTACAAAGAACTTCTGCCTCATCCAACCTCTACAAATCCAAGACTATTTTCCATTTTCATTCTATTTAACCTTTCCACCACCTTTGTCACCGAGAGCCAGTCTTTCCTCCTTAAAATCCAAGAACAATAATTGTTCTACTACCAAAAAACATACTGCAGATAAAGCATTATTCAGAAATGGTTGCAAAGTTTATATATACGTTTATATTGGGAGAATGCCTCAGTAGAATTTCTGGCTAGTAAAAGCAAGAGAAGGATGAACAGGTAATGAATGGAACAGTTTTGATTGAGAAGCTGCCTATTAAGAGGATAATGTCTGGGGGAGTGGGGAATAAAATGAGCAAATAGAATAGAAGCCCACTAAGCTACACAATTACTCTCCACAACATCTTTCCCTTTATTTTTATTTTTACTGTATTAACATGTTCACGTTATCAAAGAAACCTAAGTTTATTAAGGTTTCTTCATGTTTCCCATCCAAAGGAACACTTGGTACTATGGTAAGGAAATAAGAAATATCAAGTTGACCAAAAGACAACAAAAGGACCTTTCGGTACTAAATTATGGAGTGAAAAGCCAGGGAGATTCCTAGACAGTATACAAGAGGTTAGGACGTGTATATATGTTCCTAACAGGAAAACTGCAGAAATAAATGCGGGGGGGCAGGGGGGGGAGGGGGAAGAAGGGGTTGGGTACTTGTATTCCTAATGAAATGGGAAAGCTATGCAGAAGGGTCAGGAACGTTGGATCTAAAGGGTTAAGGAGAAAGAGGATCAGCATGTTGCCATTATAGATTTAAAAGGTATTTCTAATACTAGTCAGGAAAATCCAGTATGTTATGTAACTCAATTAACTGGTCCATGAGACTGCAACAACAGTTCCCTTAGAAAACAATACAATATATAGTAAGAAAGAAAATCAAAACAAACTGATTCAACACATACTATGTGCCAAACTCTGTACTAAACACTGAGGATATCCTCTAAAAAGCCACCAAGTGATTTTTCCAAAAGAAGCGATGTCATTCCCCAACCCGACTCAAACTCCAGTGGCTCCCTATTGCCAATAAAATATTGTTTTTTCTTTATACACTTACCACCCTATGTTATTCTCTCTATATTCTTTCCTAATAAAGCTTTCAGGGTCACCTTTAAGTAGTTAATTACAGTATTAACCTAAAAGCCTTTAACTTTCTCCACCTGCCAAATCAAGAATTCTTAATGTTCCAGTAATCACTTCAGGGATATCACCTAAAAATGTGAAATGGGATTATGAGAAGCACTGGACTTCCTAGTAGTGTTATAAGATTTGCCATTCCTTTTTTGTCCTACTCAGGGAGTGAAGAATTATCTTTTTATTCTTAATTCACCAGAGCTCAACTGTCCAGGAGAAAGAAGATTCAAGTAACAAAGCACTCCAAAATGGAACTTCTACAGCTCATCTCTCACAGGCTCTCTGCTTCAAAAAGCTCACTGAAAATACGGATAACAGCTCTATCTGCCAAGGATGCTGTTGGCAGCAAATCCCAAGGTACCTCTGGTACCTACCTTGTGTATTCTAGAAGCTTTAATCTGTCATCAAATATATTCAATTATGAGAAATAGGATACATCCCAGGCCATTTAGGTAACATCAAAGTTACTCTATGGATAATTCCAATTCTGTTTCTACTGTATTGTCAAGAGAGGCAGCTAGGTGGCCCAGTGAATAGAGCACAGGCCCTGGACTCAGAAGGACCTGAGTTCATATCCAGCCTCAGACATTTAACACCAGCTGTGTGACCATGGGCAAATCATTTAACCCCAAATGCCCTGCCCTCCTCCCTCCAAAAAGTAAAAATAAAAAGAAAAGAGGCAAAATACAATTATTACTCATCTTCATTATCCTAAATTGTCACATAATTTTTCCTGGAATTCTCTTTATGATTGTTTTGTACTTTTCCCCCCTAAACCCACACACCTCTTCCTGAATGAGATGTAATAAAAAGAACAATGGACTTGAAAATCAAGAGACTTGGGTTCTAGTCCCTACTTTACCACTTAATAGTTTAGAAAGGTGACCATGGGCAGGGTCCATCTATTTCCTCCTCTGTAAGAAAGGCCTGAAAAAGAGTTTTTAAAATGGTAAAGTGCTATATATATATATATATCTTCATTACCAACTCAAACCCTGCATTCTACTTCTAACTGACTTCCTGACTATAATCAACCTCAAGCACTCCAATAGCAAGAGATTAGGAAGGAGAGTACTAGTTCATCTGTACTTTTCAAGTTTCAAGTTTGCTATCAAAGACACCTAACTCTTTTCACTCTTAACTTGTATCCAAGATCAGAATACTTTGCATGTGGAAAGGTGCTCTTAGCAGATGGACATAAACTTTTATATATGAATGTAAAAAGCAGATCTACAGGCATCTGATGCATTATCAAAAAAAGGCAAAATATTCCTGGCACTTTACATTGCCTGAGCATGCTGTCCATGAAAAGTCTTTGGAATGTCCACTTATTTTATAATTAGGCACAAAAACGTAACCAACTTCAAGAATTTCTCATCTCAAATACAAATTGGTTTAGAAATAACCAAAAAGATTCTATAAAGATTAGAAATTATCAGCAACCTACAGTGAGTAATTTTCTTTCATGAAAAGCAGGAGTATTCTCAGCACTTTTAATCATTTTACTGAACTGTAAAGAACAGAATCATTAAATCACCAAATACTGCTAAATACCAATTTTCTCATATGCCCATAAATTCATGTATACGCATTTGATACTGGCAAAAAAGTAGTATTACAAATGAAGGGCCAAAAAACTTTACTTTGCAAATGTCATTTACAAAAATAAAGAATTAAATCTGTCCTGATGAAATTCAATGTATCTATAGTGTACAAACAGAGAGATATTTTTTCTTATTCCACATTTTCTATCTCCCCTCAAACAATATAAAAGGAAAATCATCTAGGGCACAAACATTTTTATCTCAATTTTCCAAAGCTGTAAACTGAGAGGCACTACACCTGTAAATAATTAAACCATAATCTTAATTATTCAAGCATCTAGATTTATTAAAGGCAAAAACTTGAACTGAAAAGGATTAGGAATTATTTTGATATGTTATTTGCTTATTTTTCACCAAATTGCAATTACAGGAAGCTAATATAAGCCAAGTATCACTTAAGTTTTAGAGACAATATATTAAGTATTTTCTCAAACTACTCTATTCATTTTGGATCTTCTGTGTTGGATTCTCCCGGTGTATTAGCTGTGGCCATCCCTCAAATCTCAGATTCAAATCTGTCTACTATTCTATGATATTTGTTCCCATAGGTCACCTTGGTATATGGTAAATTCTATGTATTTATTTCTCATATATAAATTAAGGAGTTTGGAAGAGATGACCTCTAAGGTCTCTTACTATCCTAACTTTACTCTCCTAAATCTACCATCCTTTAATTTTAAATCTTAATCACTTACTCTTTCTCCAAGTTTAAATTATATGCAATACAATTCATGTTAGGTAGTTAAGTTCCACCTAAAATATGTCCTAAATGGGGGCCATTAATTTATTACACTTTCAGCAAGCCATTAACTTTTCATTCTCCAGATTTCAACTCCTAGAAAATCTTTGATCCCTCTTAATTTAATCTTCCCTTATTTACAAGAATGCATCAGGAGTGCCGTGTTTATAAGCCTCTTTATATTTACTCAACTCCCTCATTTACTTACTCAGAAATACAACCTACTTCCAAACCTGATTCCTTGCCATGCCTCCAGTCTCTTATCCTGAGCTACCCTACAAATTGCAGCAAGAATGACCTCCTTCAAACTCATTTTGATCTTAACACATCTCAATCTCAAATCTCTGCTACAGATCCCTACTGCTCCCCCCCCTTCCTCCTTCCTTAAATCCTTCCCAAACAAGTTAGAAACCCTGATTATGACCCTTAGTGCTCACTCTATCTTTCCTCCTTCGTTTTTTTTCCTCCTTAATTCTATAGTTTACTTTCCTCCTGGTTAAAACCCATCATGTCTTTTCTCATGGTAGGCAAACCTAACCTTTCCATCTTCTAGTAAATTGTCTTAGCATCCCCACCCAACATATTCTTCCTCAAATGTTATCTATTCCCTCTTTCAAAGTTCAGTAAAAAATTCTCTTTCATGAAGAACATTCAAATTAGTTTTTTTTAAAAAACAGCTAATTTCACCCCAAAAGCTTCAATGAATGCCAAATTTTCTAATTACCCTCATTTCAAATATTTTGTATATATGGCAGATACAAAATAAGACTATAATGCAATGAGGCTAGATAAACAGAACATAGCTTATATATACAAAGAAATGTTGCCCTGAAAGTAGACAGTGAAAGATGATTTCAAAGATGTTGCTCACTGTTCAAAACGTTATGAAAATTTCTGCCCAATCCAAAGCCAGAAAGACCTATATCAAAATCCAGCTTGTGACCCCTGGCAAGTTACTTAACTTCTCAATGCTCAGGGCAAACTCTCCAAGAATATGAATTACAGAAGGTGACAACTTGCATTGATAGATTGCTCATCAGGAAGTTTGCTATACCAAAGAAATCACAGGCCTAGTTTCTATCCTTCTGTTTTTGGGAGACATTTTAAGAGTTAGTTAACATGCTTCACAAGAAAGTTATTATTTTACGTCCAAACACACTTGAGACCAAAAAAGACATTACTGTACTTCATCACCCACCTTTATCAAAATGTCGGTCTGAAAAACTTTTGCCTGTTTCCAAAAATCAAATTCATCTTTAAAGAGATATTTGCTCCCTCTGAAGATTATCCCAGGGATGGCAGACTCAGAACATAATCCTTGGAAAGGTTACACTATCATTTTGCACAATGGCAGCAGCATCAAAATAAATATACAGGTAACTTAATAATTTGGACGAATCAATTCTAGCATGTTGATTAAAATCTGACAGTATCTATTTTATATTCCTTGGGCATAAAAACATCTAAATATTTCTATTCAAAAGTTCCAGACTTGAAACCAGACACTTTTAACTATTTACTAGGGACTGGAATCACATTCTTTCTTTATAACTACTTTTAAATTACTGCCACTGGGAGCCTCCATTCCTAATCATATGACCAGGAAATTGAGGCCAGCTTCCAATTCAAATGAACTAGGGGAAAGAGTAAAATAGGTAGACAGACTGTTATCCTCCCTTCTTCCCACCCCATAATTTCAATCAATTCTAGAGGTAAGCTGACAGGAAGATTCTCCTAACAAAAACCTCAAAATAAATTACAAGGTCTACATGGGCTTATGTCTTTAAGAGTGTTTTTTATGTTCTTATTTCTGTCATTTCATATACAAATACACATACTCAGGAGTTCATTTATATTTGCATGTGTTTATCTTAGCTACTAAATTCTAAATTCTTTTCTGGCTGAAGCTTCTTTCTCAAATGCATAATATTGCCTGACAACTTTTCTTTGAGAAGGCGTCTCCCTATCAGGCCTGACCTGGGAAGATTCTTCATTTCTTAGCCATTGTCCTGGGGCTCACTATATTGGTGCCAAATTTAGTGCAGACATCCCATTGGCTTTATCACTACTGCAGCTCAGAATTCCCAACTCAAAAGATACATCCACCTGACCTCAGCCTCTCCCAGTAGCAGGTATCCTAGCAAGTCAGCATTTTTAAATTAAAACAAGTATTAATCAAGTTTTCAAATGTACAAAGCACTTTATACCCTAAAGAAACCCAAACAAATGATACTGACCTTCCTTTTTAGGGTAAGTTAGTTGTTAGCTTCAGTTCTAAATGTCAAAATCACAGGTGACTCCTGAACCTTGTTATGCCTTAAGAACATTCTATTCCTTCTTCATAAAGAACACAAAATGGTTTCCAATGTACTTGCTGTTTACAAGTTTTTGGTGTACTTTATTTGTTGTTTACAAGTTATCCTAAGGTTAATTATAAAAGGTTTTAAGTCTTGAGAGTACTGGAACTATAAGTTCTTCATCAAGTTGCATTACCAACCCCAGGACTGGGAAAAGTGCTTTCAAATGAGCTGTTAGTTGTTAAACTCAATCAGTACTATATATAGTTCATCCTTCCCCTATGAACTCACAAAATGATAAAATCATGAAACTCTCTTAACTTCTCAAACAACCAAAAAAAACCCTTGCACTTAAATTTTCTTACTTAAATTTCCATATAAAAACTTCTGGTTAGTTAAGTTTTATCATAGCTCTGAGTAGTTAAACTATGTTCTTAAAATGATCAAACTGAAAACTGCTTATAAAAGAAAAAGGATGTATTTCAATAACAGAATAAAATGATTATTTTCACATTAGTAGTTTTCAACCAAGTTCACATCCTACCTTCACTCCAACTGCAACATCAGTGACAATGCTGTAAAGGAAAATTTAAAGGTTTTAGTATCTTGATAGTCTTTCATAAATTAACATCATAATTACCTCTTTAAAAATTCTACACTGAATTTAAAATTCACGAGTTTCAAAATTTTATTATATAGGCAAAAATTAGATTTAAAAAAGATGAGGAAGGGCAATCATGTTCCAGTCCAGTACAACTCTAAATCTGGTTCATTAGAAATCATTTTTAAGAAGTAGACAGAAGTTTTACTAATGACTAGTGTCCTTGGTGTGATGCTTTATTGACAAAACAAACTATAGAGGTAGTCTGCATTATTCTACTAAAATACATATAACTTTCTGCTTAAAAAACATAAAATCAATTCACAGTACTGTTGGAAAAGTACTGAAGTAGGTAGAATTCAAGAGTTTGGGATCTAACCCCAGTTCTGCAACTCACTCCCTACCTTACTGCATAATCTCAGGCAAATCACTTTATCTCTCTAGGCCTCAGTTTCTTAATCTGTAAAATAAGATAGGATGATAGGTGGGCTCTAAAAATAATTACATTAATAACCTCATCACTTAATATCTAAAAGATAACTCCAGAGGCCTAACCAAAGCAAACCTTCTCCTTATGAAACTCTACCCCAGGGGAAATTCCTTTACTACCTTGTCTGACCCCACTGAGGGTTTCGTAGTTCCAAGACATTTTGCCAGCCAAAAAGGAAAAATGGGCCCCACGATTTGTCATCGAGGACCACCCTTCTGAAATCCTCTACAGAAGGTACAAAGGGGGAGACAGTGGAAATAGCGTTTCCTTTCAACCTTGGTCGGGGCCTGAGTGGGGGTGACAGGCTTTCCCGTGGGTGCTCAGGGAAGCCACAGTTTGCTTAAGAAGTCAGTTCGCCATCAGCCCTTATAAAACGGGCTTGGCGCGGCCTCGGCCACGGCTGGAGGGCCCTTGCCTACTCTATGACTAACTGCTCGTTGCAAACCCTTTCCTTTCTCGGAGAATCTGCTTTCTGGGCGCCCTTTGGCCCAGCCAGAGATGCGGCTGGGCGCTCCTACAAAGGCATTTTTTTTTTTTTGGCGGTATCCCACCCCCCAACCCCCACCCCATCAGACTCGGGTGAAAACAAAGGAGTCTGACATCTGCCCTCCCCCTCCTCGGTTCGTTCTCCTCCGCGCCGCTCTCCCCTCCTCCTTCCTCCTTCCCTTCCTCCCTCCCTCCCTCTCTCCGCCCGCCTCCCGCCCCAGCCCCCCAACACGCCGCTCTGGAGCTCCGCGGCAGAGGCTGTGGCGGAGTCGGCCTGGCTCCCTCCCGGCCTCGGGCATCTCCCTCCAGGCGAGCGGCGAGGTGGGGCCTGGCTCGGGGAGGACGGATGGCCGCGCCTCCACCCCCACCCCCACCCCCAGCTCAGGCCTCGCACGCCGCTCCAGGCCCGGGCCGCTCCCCGAGGCTGCGGGGCCCCACGGGTCGGGCGGGGGCTGGCTGCAGCTTCCCTCCCTCCCTCCCTCCGTCTTCCTCCACCGCGGCTGCCCGCCCGGCCCTGAGGGGCTCCAGCCCCAGGGGCGCCACCGAGTCCCGCCGAGGCCTACTCGGCCCCGGGCTAGCCCCCTCCCCGGCCTGGCCGCCCCCAGCCCGCCCCGGGGAGAAGGAGGGGTGTGTGCTATAGGGCGGGGGGAGGCTAACGGCAGCCGGGTCCGGGGAGGGGCAGCCAAAGACTCTCCGGCCAGGGCCCCGCCGGAGGGGGGATGGAGGGAACCCCGGGGCGGCTCCGGGCCCCGCGTCCCTCCGGCCCACCCGCCACCAAGTCCGCGCTGGCCGGGCTACGTACCCGTCCATTGCCGAACTGGACAAAGCTCCGCTGAGAAGGACCGAGCGGCGCAGCCAGCGAGACACACTAGCAGCGAGAAAATGGCGGCCGCGGCCCGACGGAAATTGCCGAAGGTGCCGGAGCGCACGGGCCAGCGAGAGGCGGCGGCGGAAAGAGCCGAGCGGAGCGCGACAGGGCCGGGCAGCTGGGGCGGGTGGAGGTGGGGGTGGGGTGGGGTTGGGGGGGGGGAAGAGCAGCGGCTCCGCGGCGAGGAGGTGGGGGAGTGGGCGCTGTCGCTGCCGCCGCCGCCGCCTTCGCCACGCGCGCACTAGGGTCCCGCCTCCAGCCCCTCCGCCCTCTGGGACTGGGCCTCCTGGTACGAAGCTTCCCTGCGTCTGGAATTCCCTTCATAGTTCTGAGCATAATAGCAAGCTGCAGTGCTGGGCGGGAGGCTGCCCCAGCCCAGGCCCACCCCCAGAGGTTTTCTGGAGGAAGGAGCAAGAATCACCTGCGAGCGGGCTCTCCCCGCCATCATCTCCTCTTCAAGTCCAGCCATCAGGGTCAGACGTGCACCCCAAAGAACAAAACTTTTATGGAGGCCAACCTGACTGCCCTCCACGATAACCACAGTCCAATTGCCGTAGAGCGCATTCAGTTTGGTGTTTCTATAGCCATAAGTCAGGCAAAAGCATTTATGAAGCTCCTGTTAAGTGCTTTGGAGGTCATCTGTTACAAACTCGTTTTACAGATGAGGAAACTGATGCCCAGAGTTTAAGTGTCTTAAGCTCAGGGTCGCACAGAATGTTAAGTGGCAGACTTAGGAAGACAATTCGGGTCCAGCGTGGTCAAGATGAGGTCCACTGCACCACACTATCTTTTGCAAAATTCTACATTGCTTCATTGAATCTACAGTGACTCTTTGCTGGACGGGAAGTCTCCCAAGCACTCCTTGAAGCCCCTCTATACTTAACACCCTAGTACTTTACAGAGCAACCCATTTTTACATAACATTACCAGTCAGTCAATAAACATTTATTGATGACCTACTGTTGTGCCTGGAGGTTTTCCCAGATAGCAAGCATAACCTGCCTTCTCCCTAAAACTTCCATTCTTGCTCCTAATTCTGCTCTCTGGTACCAGGTTAAAAAAAGAAAAACTTAGCTCCCATGCACAGTAAAGCCTTCCAAATACTTAAAGACAGCCATTCAGTCCCCCCTAAATCTCCTCTGCTCAAGGCTCAACAACCCTAGTTCCTCCTCTCCTTGTAGGGCACTGTCTCCAATCCCCTCATTATACTAGTCATCCTCTGGAACAGATCCAACTTGTCATGTCATTTCATCGTGTTTCCCAAATTGTGGCACACAGAATTGAACACAATCCTCCAGATGTGGGCTGAACAGAGCAAAATACAGCATGATGATCCCCTCCCATTCTGTAGACCACACGACCTCTCTCAGAGCAGCCTGGGATCACATTAGCTTTTTTGGCTGCTATCACACTGTCGACTCATCTAGCTTGCTGTCCTCTTTAAAAAAAAAAAAATGGGTTTACCCTCCACACCAGGAACAGTGGAAGGAAGGTCATTGCCTTGCTTCCCTCTGCATTGCTGCATCCATTACCATCTGGAGCTCACCAATCAATAGGCCCATTAACCCATACCCAGATGTACAACATATTAAGACCATGATCTTCGGAACTTGGTGGCTCGTGGCAGGCCACAACAGACAAATGTGTTTTATATAAAATCTTCTTCTTACATCTTTCTAAACACAGAAGTTACATGGGAAGAAGGAAGGAATGGCACATGGCTTTCCTGCCCTGAGTAGATAATCAGTGTGCACCTGCAGCATTTATACCAAGTATTCAAACATTCAGAATGCTTTGGTATAAGGTCAAGTCAAGTCAACAGTGACATAAGGAAAGGAGCATTTTTTAGACACACATTTTACAATTATAATCTCATTTGATCCTTGTAACAACTAGGGGATTAAGGGGTGCTTTATTATTCTCATTTTACAGTTGAAGAAACTGAGGCAGACAGAAGTTAAATAACTTGCCCAGGATCACACAGTGCCTGAAGCCACATTTGAACTCAGGTGTTCTTGACTCCAGATCCAGTGCTCACTGTGCCACTTACTTGCCAAATAAACATTTATTGAGCAGTACTAGGAACTGTGCTAAGTGCTAGGATGACAAAGAAAGGCAAAAGAAAGTCCCTGGCCTCAAGGAGCTCACACTTTAATGGGGGAGAACACATGCAAACGACCATGTACAAGCAAAATATGAATAGTCTCAAAAAGAAGGTACTTAGCATTAAGGGGAATCAGAAGAGGCTTCATGCAAAAGGTGAGATTTTAGCCAGGACATGAAGGAAGCCAGAGATGGAGATGAGAAGGGAGAGAATCCCAAGCCTGGAAGACAACCAAGGAAAATTCCTGGAATCTGAAGATGGAGTGCCATGGTTGAGAAAAAGGAGGCAGGTATTGCTGGACTGCATAGTATGTAGGAGGAAGGAAGATGTAATGAGACTGGAACAGTAGAAAGGGGCTCATTGTGAAGGATTTAAAGTCAAAATAGGGGATTTTATATTTTATCTTGGTAGTAACAGAGAGTCGCTGGAATTTTTAAAATAGGAAATTATGTCATGGTCAGACATGGTATGTAGGGTCTTTTAAAAAATAGAAAAACAAGTTAAGGGCACTAAAAAGAAGAGAAACAGGAGATAAAATATATGTATATACTAAAGGAAATATGATACAGAACTGATAGCTATCCCATCTCTGACTTTTACTTGATAAATAATCTAGGACAAGTTGCTTAAGACTTAGTTTCCTTGTCAATAAAAATGGGATAATAGAATCCAAAACTGCTACCTTACAGGGTCACTAGGAATGGTATGCTGAAAAGAGCATTGGATTTAGAAAGGATGCTGGATTTGGCATCAAAGAACTTGGACTAAATAATAATACTGGCATTTTAAGGTTTACAAAAGCTTTATAATGTTAACTCATCCATTGGCCTCTAAGGTCCCTTCCAAATCTAAATCTATTATCCTATGACCTTATAGCCCTTCATAAATGAGAGGTTTAATGGATTGTGTAGTGGACCTTAAGTCAGGAAGGGTTCAAACCTGGCACCCTCATATAAGCTGTAACTGCTGTATGATGATGGACAGTTAACTTACCCCCTTCAGCTTTCATTTCTTCACCTTTAATAGGATACAATAATTCCTGTAATACCTACCTCATGGAGTTGTTAGGAGGATCAAATCAGATCATGCATTTATAGGATTTTGAAAACTTTAAAGCACTATATAAAATCAAACTATTATAGTTGTAGCTATGTAGACACACACCTGCTGATGATGTTGCTAGAATACTTGGAATAGCGAACGTTTGGCAAATAGTTCAGAAAAGCTTTGTGAAGTAGTCGCTGAGTTCCCTTCCAACTCAAAACGTCTATGATAAGACTCAGAGACAAGCAAAATGTTATGATCTCAGCATTATCCAGTAATCCATCTGTGACCTTGAGGTAATGTGTGAATGGTTTCCTAACCCAGCCACACAATCATCAGCTGTTGTGCAGGTCGATGCACTATAGCTTTCAGCTCTATGTTCTTTTTCAGCATACAGGATTTGTTCTCTCCTTCTTGAGAAGTAAACTCTTTGACCTTTTGGAGAGATTTACACTTATGTGAAAAATGATTAAATCTAAATTCCAGTGAGTGTTAAGTTAAAATGAGGCCAAATATTAAACAATAAAAATAGGAAAGGGGATCTTGTTGATAATGTCCTGCCTTAAAAGTCAGAAGGACTTAGTCTTTTTCATGACTCCTCTATTTTCTTGAATGGAGCTTGAGGCAACTTAGAGTAATGTATAGAATGCTGAATGTGGAGCCTGGAAAACCTGGGTTCAAATCCTGCCTCAGATGCTTAGTAGTAATGCGACTCTGGGTAAATCATTTAATCTCTCTGTCCCTCAGTTTCTTTGGACTCTATGATCTCTAATACCCTTCCAGCTCTAAAATATATGATTTCATGATCCCGCAAAATTCTCTACATGGAGGTTTCCTCTCATATAAAGAGGTCATAATAAGAAAAATCAAAAAATACTAAATGGGTGAATTTTTAAAGGCTATCATATAATAAACTTTAGATATTAATAAAATATATGCATCAATAATTGCCACCTATGAAGAACGAGCTTTTTAATACCACTTTTAGGTCTGTATCCCAAAGAGATCATAAAATTGGGGAAAGGACTCATATGTACAAAAATATTTGTGGCAGGCCTTTTTATGATAGCCAAGAACTGGAAACTGAGGGGATGCCCATCAATTGGGGGAATGGCTGAACAAGTTGTGGTCTATGAATGTAATGGAATACTATTGTGCTATAAAAAATGATGAGCGGGAGGACTTCAGAAAAACCTAGAAAGACTTATATGAACTGATGCTGAGTGAAATGAACAGAACCAGGGGAACATTGTAGACAGTAACAACCACATTGTGCAATGACTGACTTTGATAGTCTTAGTTCTTTTCAACAATACAAGGACCTAAGACAACTCCAAAAGATTCATGATAGAAAATGCCATCCGCATCCAGAGAAAGAACTTTGAAGTCTGAATGCAGATTGATGCATACTGTTAATTCTCTTTTGTTTTGTCTTGTTTTGTTTCTTCTTTCTCATGGTTCCTCCCATTAGTTTTAATTCTTATTTACAACATGACTAATGTGAAAATATGTTTAATATGAATGTATTTGTTAAGCCTATATCAGATTGCACACCATCCTGGGGAGGAGGAAGGTAGAAAAAGGAAAGAAAATTTAAAACTTCGAAGTTTATGGATGTGAATGTTGAAAACTAAAAATAAGCAATCTTTCTTTAAAAAGAACAAACTTTTAACACTTGTTTTCAATCTCTCCATATGAATATATATGTATGTGTGTATATGTTAATATATACACATACATAACATGTATGTATATATGTATATACATATGCACATATATATTTGTTCCTTTTCAAATATTGTCCCATATGTAATTTAAATCATAGAAATGTCAGAGCAACTTAGATTAAAACTATAAAGTGTTGGGGGGGACAGGGAGAGGAGGGCACAGAGGAAAGTTAGATTGTTTCTATTGCAATTCTATGTGCTATCAATTAATATATGGCTTTAGATTAGTTTTTAGAAATGGGTCAAATATAGACTTTGCCCTTCAAAAAACTTACTAAGACAACAGCATTCACAGGGAGAAGCCTGGAACAGATTTTCTGTGTATAGGGGAAAAATAAGTTATTGGTATACTAAAATATGTATACTAAAAACATTTTTAAATGTTATTATTCACAAATGTATCTCTTAGAAAGGCAATTCATCATAAGAATAGAGAGTCAGGATGAGGATTAGGAAAGCTTTTGGATTTTTCATTAAGAGAGCATTGTTTTCTAAGGAGAGAATAGTTTGTGTCCTAATGAAGGTGAAAGATTACAAGAAGAGGTTGAGAAGTGAGCAAGAGGAGAGTATGTGAGAGCAATGAGCACTGACAACTTTTTCACAGAGTTTGGCTACGAAAGGTACTAGAGACGTATCTTGTATGTGCATGGCACTTTTTTACCTCACAGAAGTAAAGATCCTTATTACACCTTGGGGGTCGGAGAAGAAAAGGGGTCAAACATCAGCATCAAAATCACCTGAGAGATAAGGTCCTTAGAGGGGCAGGATACTTCCTCAATTCTGGTAAAAGATGAGTTCAGACCTTACATGAGATGATCTTAAACTTTAAGATTCTTAAAGCCATGGCAGAAGGAGGAAGGGAGTCAATGGTCATATGATTAGAAATACTTTCCAGACATGATATCCAAATTATGCTAAGATCTTGTCCTTCCTTCCCAGTTTGTTGTGGATACACTTGGGTCAGTCCTATGCTATGGGGTAGTTTAGCCCCATTGATGTGGAAGAGGGCCAGATATTTTAAAAGAAAGGATTAATCTCTATGACTTAAAAGTCAGTCAAGTAGGTGTCAATTAGCTAGGAAGCTAGATTTTTTCCAACAAGGAAGATTCAAGCTATTGGGGGTTCCAGAGAAGCAACAGGGTAAAGGTACCAAGCAGTAGAAATGAATTATTTCTGGGGCCAAGAGGACTAATTTCAAGAATGGGTAGCATACCCCTCCCCCAAACAGAGGTATTTTAGTATACTATAGCCTTATCTAGTCACTTACATTCATAACTTACTCAATAAAATCCTGTGTATCCCTATCACCTCCAGGATAGACTATAAAATCTTTTGTTTGATGTTAAAAGTCCTTCATAAGCTAGACCTTCACCCACCTTTCCAGTCTTTTTACACTTTGTACACCACAACATACTCTTTGATTCATTGATACTAGCTTCCCTGCCTTACGCTAGTGCTTATTTTCACTGCTTGTGCCCACTGCCTGGAATATCCTACCTCCTCATCTTTCCTTTCTGGCTTCCCTGGTTCCTTCAAGTAAGTCTCTTAAAATTCCATCTGCTATAGCAAACTCAAAGGAGAGAAGGAGCAATGGACAAGCGAAGCTCTGAGACCTGCAGAGCCAGATTAAAATGTAATTGGGAAATATTTAATGATAAAAATACAACATAATAAATGTTAATTTGTGGTTTTCTAAGTCAATAGGCTGCCTGCTGTGATCCATTTCGATTAGAGTGTCACCACTGTTCTACAGGAAGCCTTTCCAGATTCACCTTAATTCTAGTGCTTTTCCTTCATTAATTATTCCTCATTTATCCAACACATAGCTTATTTGCACAAAGTTGTTTGCATGCTAACTTTGTTTAGCAAAGAATTCACATCAGGCTGTGAATTCTTTGAAAGCTGGGATTGTCTTTTGTCTTTCTTTGTGTATAGTGCTAAGGCACTATACCTGACACATAGTAGTCACTGAAGTATTTATTGATTTGACTTATGACCTTATTATACAGTCATTATATTACGAATTTTTAGAGTCCAGCAAGAGTTGTTTTGTTTTTCCTTTCTCTGAATCAGCATTGTCTTTTGATTGCATGATCTGGAAAGGTTAAACAATGATTCAAAGCAGAAAAGTCTTTTATGAGGTCACAATAATCATCCAGCAGGTCATCTACTATACTATTATAATTATACCTTGCATAGAATGGCTTCCCTTTCAGAGAAATCAAACTCAGAATCATAGTATTTAGAGTTAGTGGGGTCTTTAGATATTTCCAAGTACAATGCTTTCTTTTAAAAAGTTGGAAAGTGACGGCAACTATCAGGAAGTGATTTGTCCATAGTCATACAATAGAAATGGTAGTAGAACCTGTGTCTTTTATTTCAAAGATTTAGCCACCTTTCCACTAGAATGTACTGGCAATAGTCTTCAACAGCCTCTAATGCATGTGGGTATTATCTCCAGTGAAACTCTCAGGTTTTGCCCTCCATAAGCTTACCTGGCTGGTTCCATCAGTCCAGGTGAGAGAAGAAATAGTGAGCAAACTTCTTGAAACAGCAATCACAACACAATCTAATTCACTGTTCTGGCAGGAGAGAGAAAAGCAATGTGTCATGTCTTAAACAACTGAACAACAAAAAATTATAAAAAAAAAAAAATTTGGAGTGGAGCAAATAGCAGTCTTAAAATCTTTTATCCAGTAAGGTGGCACCCATGCATATGTTAAGAAGATGCAAGATTCCCTGACAGATGCAACTGCAGGCAAATTAGAGCAATACATATAAAGTGGGGGTCTTTGAGTCAGGAAGACAGAGGCTTAAGTCTCAGCTCAGACATTACTACCTTTATGACTCTGTCAAGTCAAATGATTTCTTTGGGTTTGTTTTTTCATCTGTAAAATGAAGGAGTTGGGCTAGATAGAGAGCCTTGTAGGTCCCTATGTCATAAACCTATGCTCTTATGATGCCTTTCTTAAACTGTGCTTGGCCATTCAGTGGAGTCTAAAGATAATTAAAATGATGAATCTATTTGTTAGTGATGACCCAGGGCAGATGCCTTCTGGCTTTTTCTGCTAAACAGGATTATCCTATATTGACAGACAAAAGGAGGAAGATGAGAAAAAGAAGGAAGAGGAGAAAGTGCCTTCAAACTGATACTCCTTTTCTGATGTAATGAAACTGGATGGGAGTCTTCCAACACATTTCTCATTTTCCCTTTTAACACAATAGGAAAAGTGTTGTTCAGTTGTACCTGACTCTTCATGACTCCATTTAGGGTTTTCTTGGCAAAGATACTGGACTGGTTCACCATTTCCTCCTCCATATCATCTTACAGATGAGGAAACTGAGGCAAATAGGGTTAAGTGACTTGCCCAGGGTCACACAGCTAGGAAGTGTGTGAGGCCAGATTTGAACTCAGGAAGATGAATCTTCCTGACTCCAGGCCCAACACTCTATCCATAGTACCCCCTAACTGCCCTACTAAGGAAAGTAGAGCAGCAAAAAAAAAAAAAAAGGAGAGGCAGCAATCATTGTAGATAACTCAACCTCTAATCAGCTGATCAGTTTAACCTGCTAGGAACATTTAGTCACAGTCAAAGATCTGGAGCTGGAATGAACCTCAAATCCAACCTCATTGGTGTACAGGTGAGGAAGAGAAGTACAGTGATTAAAGTGACTTGCCCAGAATCACGAAGCTAGTAAATGTCTGTCTGAGGTGGGATTTGGACCTGACTCTAAGAACAGAGCTCAATTCAAATCACTACACCAGAGGTTTCAAACTAAAATAGAAATAGGGGCCACTAAACTATATGTACAGATCCCTGGGGGCTTATATTGATTTAAAGAAACATATATTAATACAATCTATGTTTTCTTGTATATTTAGTTAATGATTTTGTGTATTATATAATAATGGCATACTCTTTTGTTTTGTATTGTATATTATACAATTATATTTGTTTAATATTTTGTTAAATAATTTTTAAAAATATGTAAAACTATGTTGGGGCAGCTAGGTATCACATTGGACAGAGTACTGGGCTTGGAATCAGGAGGATTCCTCTTCTTAGGTTCAAATCCAGCCTCAGATACTTACTAGCTGTGTGACCCTGGGCAAGACCCTGTTTGCTTCAGTTTCTTCATCTGTAAAATGATCTGGACAAGGAAATGGCAAACCACTCACTCCAGTATATTTGCTAAGAAAACCACACAACTGAACAACAACAACACTATGTTAAATAAGCAGTACGTTAAAAATGAAAAGTTACCTTGTAATCTGGTTTGACTGCACTTGGGAGTGTTGTGACACAAGCACCCCCAGGCCATGAGGTTGCCAGGTCAACTAGTTTTGCTCCATTGCAGAGTGTGGGATTGTTTAGGAGTGACAGGTCTCTGCCATCCAGGAATTCCCCCATGTGATTCTTTGTGAGTGTCTGTATTGTACCCAGTCAGGGCATCTCTCATGAGAGCAGGTTGCTGAAGATGTGCATAGCATCTTTGTTCTCCTTCTGGCGAAGCCATGTTTTTGACCCCAAGTCATCCTAACAACGTGTAACTTCCAGCAAGAACAAAAAACCTAATTTTGGGAACTGACTGAGATGAGTCTGTGTTGCAGTGTCAAAAGCTGTATCTGACTGTTCCTCTTGATTCATTTCTTCTTAGGTACAGTGCATAGATTGAGAATTTGGGTGGTTGTTACAGAGAGAGAAGACAAGGCTCCGAAAGAAAGGAAAAACATTTGTTAGGAAGACTGACTATGATTTCACTGGCTCCTTTAAAAGCCTCAGGTCATAGGCACTGGGCAGGCATAGATTAGAGACTGATTTGAGACTAGTTTGGGTGTGTTCAGAGAAGGGAGAGGTGGAGAGAGAGGTGAGGGAAGGAAAAAGAAGAGGAGAGGGAGGGAAGGAGAGAGGGAAAGACAGAGAGACAGGGAGAGAGAGAGAGAGACAGAGAGAGAGACAGAGAGAGACAGAGACAGAGAGAGAGAGAGAGACAGAGAGAGAGGGAGAGAGAGAGAGAGAGAGAGAGAGAGAGAGAACTGCAATATGCTTAGTTTTTCATGAAAGGGATTCTCTATCTCTCTATGTATGGAGGGCAGTGGCAAAGGACAGATCGAAAGAGAGTTAGTGAGATCAGTGTGAAGATGATTCCAATGAGTATATATGGAGAGTGAGGCAAGGAGTGAGTCAGTGAGGGATAGGGCAAAACCGTCATCAAAGTCTTAGTCTGAGAGAGACTATGTACTCAGGAAATATGAGGACGTCTTTCCTTTCCCAAAGCACAGCAATTGAACCAGCTGTGATGATACTTTAAGGTCAGGTTTGTCATGGACAACATATCTGAATCATGAATTTCTAAGTTCCTCCTACTTCTATTTTTGGAAGAGATTCCCCGGGGGAAGGAGGTGCAGGTTGACCTAAGGCAGAAAATTCGTGACAGTGAATGACTATAATGTGCTAGTAGAAGACTAATTGTTAGAGATGAAGACCTTTTTGATTTTTCTCCTATTACATATTCTTCTAAGGTTAGAAGTCTTCTAGGTGATTGAGAATAGGGAAAAGCACTGAATTCTTAGTTTCATTTCTGTTCAGTCTCTAGACATGGACTAAGAACGTATGTGGTCCTAGTGATTCTGTAATTTGGGGGTTCTTATATATTTTGTCTGACAAGATCCAGGTACTATGACCATCCTCAAATCTCCTCACTTTTATCCTAACTATGAATGGTTCTTGTTGGGGCTCTTGTTGGTAATGGGTTGAATTGGTCCTCAGCTAAAAGGAGGCCCGTGATCACCTGGGGGCAGAATGCGAAGGTTGCACCTGTTTGCAATAAACAGGATTATCTCTCTGCCTTCAGGGTGATGCACTATTGGCTAGCTGTGGCAAGGGCAAGGCCAGGGGAA